>JTDE01007297.1:1791-18280 GCA_014338405.1 Paragonimus skrjabini miyazakii | reverse complement strand
ATTTTCGCGAAAATGGTGGAAAATGTTTTTATTACCAAACCAAAACTTTTGGGACTTATTCGATGTATTTCAATTTTTCCAATAACGCCGTTTATCTACAATTGAATTACTGTAAGTACTTTGTCTGAACTTCCGATATTAAAATTTCAAAAAATATTTAACATCGAGGATTTGCGCCAAAAGGACCGTTTTGCCTTTTGAACGACCTTCAAGGCGACTCCCGTGAAACGGATAACTGCCTTAAATTCTCTTGAAGTCTTCGAAATTTGGGCGGATGCAAATCGTAAACTTCAAATTGAGGTTAATATGTCCCATTTATTAAACCCTTGCTTAGTTTGTTAGCCGCGCGTTGAACGCGCTCAACAGCCAGCGCGTCTTCCTTCGGGCTGGTATATACAACGTGGTTAATGTATTCCGGTGGCGGTCTTATGTAATTTCTGTGAAGCAGTTAATACGTTTTCTAGAGTATATGGGAGTAAGTACGCCTAATCATGATGAGAGTGATAAATTCTTTTCATGCAGTTATCTCGTGAAGATGCACGAAGAATAAGTTAAACGACATCCAGATGCGAGATCAATCTTCAGCTCGACTTTCGTGGTATCTGCCGTATTGGACACACAATCAACCACAAAGACATTTGCACAGTCCCCACCGAGCGACATGTGTGCACATGTGGTCATTTATTGGGAGGCTACAGTCGTCAAGATCAATATGTAGTGCAACGAGGTCTATGGCATAAGATATTCTTGGGTCATCGGCGTATAGAAGGGCGTCGCTGGACATATTGTCCACAAGGTCGTTGATGTAAATGAGAAATAACCTGACCCCTGAGGAGCCTCCGCTGAACTGAAGGGATCCCGTTCTAACACTAAAAGTTCTACTATCATGGAGAGAGGCAATCCAGCGAAGAACCTCTCTTTGAATAACATAGGCTTTCAGTTTGTGATTCAGGGGGCATGTGGGTAACGGTCAAAAGCCTTGACTAAGTCAAAGAAGATAGCGCCCGAGATGAGGTCATTGTCTTTTTCCTCCGTCATACTATCCATGAAAATCAGCATACTTGTTATGCATAGCAGATTAGGAAGGAAGCCATGTTGGGTATGAGAATGAAGAGAGTCCGACAAAGAGTGGTTGAGGATGACACGTTTTAACAAACGTTCTCTTATCTTATATAGTACACTAATAAGGCTGATTGACCGATAGCTAACCAAAGAGTGCCGGTCATTCGCTATAAAGTTGGGTGTGATCGTTGCCTCCTTCCATACACCAGGGAGAATACCAATCCGAAATGTCCGTTTAAACACCTCATATGGGGGTTCTGTCAGGCTAGCAGAAGCTCCTTTGAGAATTCCGGAGTGGATCTTATAGGAGCCCATCGCACTGTACGAGTTGACACTGTACGGAAGTTCTTCAACATCAGGTGCAAAAAACTCAGCGATAAGGATCGGCTTCAAGAAGCTCCGCAATGTCAGATTAGGGTACCGGTTCGGCAGTGCAGCTTTGTAGACTACTTGGGTAACTCGGCCACAGCTTAGAGGGTCGAAGAAGTCCCCCTGTCGGAAAGTTACAGGGAAAGAGCTGAAGGCCTATTCTTTCTCATTCGACGCACGTACTTAAATAACAACACTTTGTTCGCGTAAGCTTTTCGAAGGAGCTGGTACGGGGTTATTGCGCTCATGAGTTTCCCACTCACATCTGCTTAGAACAGTGTGGAAAGCACTAAGGTCTTCCAGGTTTCCCGTGAGTTTATGTTTAGAGAATAACTGGGAACGGTCATCTAAGTGCAAGAGGTAAGCAATGAGAGAAAAAACACCATTTGTATGGTACGATTAAACGATCCGCTTTCTGAAATGCCCTTGAAAACACACGACAGTCCGGATCCACTGAATCATGTTTGAGAAGGAATGATCCCAGTTGGATTCACAGACCACTAAAACTGGCCAGATTGAAATTTTGAACTGCGGGCTTCTGCTAGTTGTAATTAGTGACAGATAAGAACAGAGAAACAGAAGGTGGCCACCGCGTCCAGGTGGCGGCTTGATGGTCACTCTGTCCACCAGGTGGTCCTAATATAGCAGAGAGGGAATCTGACCAGAACTATGCCGCGTCTGGGCGTCGACATATTATGTCCACGCTCGCTGTCGCATCCATATCAGTAAGGAAGTCGAGAATCCGCCTTCACAGCCTGGAAGAGACACTGACGCCTAGTTTACCCTGGGTGCACTGAAGTCACTCATAGTTGGTAGATTAGAAAAACGCTGTCACCTTAGGAGTTTTCTCAGGCTCATGATAACAGCGTCATCATCGAAAGTGTTGGATGAAGGAGGTCGATAAATAGCCCCTACTAGGAGTGAGTCTTGACGTAGCAATGCCAGTCGACGCCACACAGTGTCACACTTGTTAGGGGATTGGAATTGCCGGATAACTGCAGTTGCTGCGATGTTCAGCTTGGAGACAATCACAGAGCCCACATTTTTTCTCGGGCGGAGTCGGCTTGGTGAACTGAGTGTCCGAATACACTCGGTTCACTATCGTTGATATCACCTGTGAGCCAAGCCCCCATGAGGGCAGAGTTGTGTGGTTGATTGTCGTGGACATACTCTCTGATTTCCGGTAATTTAGTAGGCCAGCTCAGATAATTCGTACATATGCATTCAAGAGCAACTTCCTCGTTTGCTTTCTTTGAAAGAGGGGAAGAGTTCTGGGAGATGGCTTAGGTGATCAGACCTAAGAATACGATGGGACTAGGGATGGCGCAGGGGATGGGCTGAATTTGTCCTCCTGAATTGAGCTGACGTCACATATTTGTGGTTGCGGGCGCGATCTCACTGTCTGTGCTTACGTCCACAACCCCACTGGCCGCTTGGTTAAAATCCTAGGCATCGCAAATTGCGGACAGATTGTCCTGCCAATTTGCGCTCTTCTGGATGGCGTCTGGAAGTTCACATTCGCCGTAAGTCAGCCCCTACTCATCTGTTGTGGAGAGTTTTGAAGGAAGCAGCGTGTATCGTTTATCGGCCATTAATAGAAATACTTATTGGGGCGGACCAAAGAAATGTCTTCTGAGTTGTGGGAGGTGCCTTCAACTGTCTTCATTCGTTCCGAATTACTGGAAGGAATTTTCTACACAGCCCGCTTGGTAGATACTGAGGCAGGCAACACGGAAGACGGATTCTGACCAATCCCAATGCCCTCAACACATGTGCTTCTGTTTGGAGGCTCCATAGTTCAACTGTGGTCTACAGGAGTGGCATCCAAGCTTGTATAACAGGTACAGGGACCTGAACGGACACTGCGGAAGCAAAAACTGCAATCTTAGTTTCCAACTGCAGCTTGCGGTCTGCCAAGATCTTGGCTTTGGTTCAAGTCCGCTAGTTTTGCTTCTCCCTCTCCTATGAAGAGCGATCGAGGGGCACGCCTTTTAGCTTGATACTGGCGAATTTTGAAGCCAATGGTTTTCCGGGCACAGTTTTGGGTCTGATAATGACAGTTAAGGTTACCAAAAGGCCAAGTGACGTTTTGGTCAACTTAACGTGCAATCTGCCTGCGAGCACCAGGTTTGTGATATTCAAGGATAAACTAGATGCCAGTACTGACTTACCTGACTCAGCTGGAGAGGAGATTGTGGGGAAACAGCCCAATAAATCGAGTTTCCTTTCTCTGCGGGCTTTTCTTTCGATTTCACCGTGGCCTTCTTCATCTGTGCAGTTGATTGTGCAATTGTCTTCCTGGTGATGACAATACCAGGGAGAGCAAACGCAATGTATTAGTTCAAACACTGCTGTTCCAAATTCATTTCAAATGAAGTTTGCTGAGGCTTGTCCATTTCAAACCCTTTGGAAGAAATGAAAGAAGATACCAGTTATTAAAAGCGCCGCATTGCAATCACAGATTTTCGTGCCAGTTCACTTTCCGTAACGCGCTCGAGAACAGCCAGCAGTAGTGTCGCTTTTGCTGTCACTAAACCTACAGCTCGCGTAGGTAGAAGGAATAGACGGAGAAGTCGGCTGCTTGCACCGATCTCCACTGAGTCTGGTGCAATGTAGATAGTGCCACTTCTGAAACTGACAGTATTACATACAGTTTTGTACAGATATTTTGCGCCTGTGGCGGCCGTAAGTGCTTGATTTCTGTATGGATGTCTGCTGAGTCCAACCACTACTAGATCTGATGCGAATAAAAGTAAAAAAAGAACAAACAATATAAAATGAACAGTTTTTGACAATTCGATTCACGGACAATATAAAACGTGGGTAAAGCAACGAGTAATAAATTGATGCCTTAATCGCTAACGACTGATGGCAACAGCATGGCACCAGTAGAGCAAAAACACGGTTAGACAGTGATAGCAAGAAAATTTGAATCAAGTTCCGAGTTTACCACGACATCTTGTCACTAACTTGATATCGTCCTAATTGAGCAGGTAGTTAATGCTGCTTTACGACGAGCCCTTGAAAGACAACTGACAACTTTAGATGTCAGGTCATTGCAGTAATTGATAACCCCCTAAGAAACAAGCTGTTGTCAAAGAAAGTTCTGACTTTAAAGCTAGTAGAACTTCTTGTGACTCTCTTATCTAATATCAAACACTGAGGTAAATGATTGCTGTACTAATCTTGCGCTAAAAAGTGTGTGTGAGAACTAAGTCATCGCCGGGTCTTCGAAATTGAAGCGGACAGAGTTTGAGAACTTCAGGTTGAGAGTGGAAGGAGAAATGACTCAGACCAATGACCGTTTTTGTGGCCACTCGCTAGAAACCTTCAGTTGTGTGTAGGTTTTTTCCAAGCAGGTATACACTACCTGACCAGCACGCTCATGTAGTGGTCCCATATAGACTCTGGTAAACGTCTGAAAAGCATCGCTGTTCATGCGGAGAATGGCTCATTTCACCGTTCCATGAGTCCAAAATTCTTTTTCGGCGACCATCCGTTGATGATAACAGAAGGATGAATCAGATGACAGCCAAATACTTGGGTCATTCTTGGTGTCAACTTTCGCAAAATCTATGGCACCATGTGCACCGTGTACCATAACTAGGTTCCCGGATTCTCCTCCAAGTGACCTGTGCACATGCGCTGTTGTTTAGAGAAAAACTGCAGTCATTTTACCAGCATTTGGCCCCATCAGGATCGGTTTATAGTGCACTGGGACCATGAGCATTCAGGAGTTTTAGATGGTCGGCATGAAGAACAGCTTTGCTGAAAATAAGATGGGAGTGGTCGTCAATATTTACCAGAAGTAACAGTAAACCAAGCATGGATCTTTGACCATAGCAGAATATCAAACTTGACAAGATTTTTGTTAACAACAGTTTAAAACGAGCAGCATCAAACGACTCCAGAACGAAGGTAGTTCCAACGAATAATATCCCTGTAAGAAAAGAGTTGCTGCCTAAGGTAGACCCGGAGACGGATGTTGTAAAACCTTCTATTATGCCCCCGTTGGCAGCAGTCAAGCGCTAAGATGAAAAACGGACTAATTATTCCCATGCAAAGGGAAACGTTTGGATAACTAAAGTTACTGCCAAATTGCCGAAATTCAGTCGGGTACAAATCTGGACTCCTGAGCCACGTGTCGCAGGTCAGTGACCAGCTTGCTAGACGCCTAGTGAACACGCTGGATAGCCATTAGGTCTTTTAGCAATTTGATGTACACGGTAGATACTCAGTCGGTCATTTGTATCAACTCCGTGATTTGTTCCAAGCATTTTCCGTTCAGGTCGGGGAAGATTATTTTTCAATATGTTTGCGAACATTTCATGACGATGGTCGGATGGTAAGTTAACCAACTTTGTGGTGACTGTAACTTTTAACTGGATATTGCGCTATTTTTGTTCAACTGTGGGAACAACCAAACGGTACACAACGCGGTTTACCCCACAATTTCATCCAGTCATCCGCCGTGTTGTTCTTACCGAGGAGCGTCTACACAATCAGTAGGTGCGCGAAACTGTTTCCCTCGATCTTCCTGATACCTACTGTGCTGACTGCATTGTAACGCACGAGTGACTAGTGTGACACTCACTATCAGCAATAGGGAGAGTTCAACCGTTTGGTCATCGCTTCGAGCCTTCAGCTCATGCTTGAGAAAATCACGTGAGACTCGTTCAAGTTCCTTACCGAAATCGAAGAACATGACATCAGCACTCATCTAACTGTTTTTGGCCTCGTCCCAGCCACCCATGAAAAAATGTATTTGTTGCGCTCCGTCTACGTGGAAGATGAGCTACGCAGAAGAAAAATTACTCCCTATGAATAGCTTAATGATGCAAGTGTCGACAACTGTTGTATCTTGCAAATTTCAGTACGCGAAAGCACTGTTATAAGACAAAGCAGAATGCCCAGCGGCGGACTGAAAATACTGATTTTTGACTTGGCCTACGTACTAAATGAGCCAGTTGTTTTCCGCAGCCAGTTGCCCTCTTCACTTTTTTCATTTTTAGCTCTAAATCCAAGACGAAGGTTTGCCTGTTGACACCTTCACGCTTAAATGACGTGATTCAATCATTGGGTAGACTTAATTGTGTTGTCTGACAACATTAGTCTCAATTTGTTTCTCACCGTCAAAACACAAATGACAAGGACAAGCATTTAACAAATTCAACCCGTGTACTTTATATACTCTGAAAAAGAGAATGCACACAGGATCCAAGTTTAGCTAGTGAGACATGGAAAGTGTAATGACTGGTGATCGTGTGACTTCCCTAGAGACCTGGCTGAACTCATGCTTCTCCGCCTATTTGTTCTGTAGGCATGTGTGATGAAAATTTACTCGATTCACCGCCTATCCAAACCCCGACATAATAGAAGTTCTAACAGGGGACCAATCCAAACGTCACGTTGGAGATACTTCATCAGGATTGGACGAACAGTCTCAATGTTACGCCGTCTGTTAGTCGCTTATTTCTTTGTTCCGTATTGCACCAATTAACGTCCAGTTTGTGACTTTGTATGTGCCAATACGACTAGCCACTGAGTGACCATGACTTTTTTTAATACTGTTGTATATCCATAAATTAGGCTTCTTGTCTCATGAATAGGAACTGCTTATTGCAACCAATACGAGGTCTTTCGCTTATTACTTGCGTGGGAGGGTTCAATTCGAGTACGATTTCTAGGGCTATTCGAAGTCCCTAATTACGAGTATTACAGCATTATTTTGTGTATGCCCGCCATATGCAGTCTGAAATGACCCCAGTGTCACTTTCTTTAGTATTGCAACCAAGTTCATGTAGCGAATGTCTTCCTAACGATTTATCTACCATTTTCTTCCTCAGTCATTTAATCCGGACCGTTTCCAGCATTGTTTAACGCACTCAAAGGTTCCACACACTCATCGCTTGGCGCGCTTTTGAGCAGCTTTGAGTGGGCCGTGCCCATCTCGCGCTTCTTTTATTTTCCCTGTTGGTTGCTGCCTCTGGATCCTGACTAAGCTAGAGCTAATTGCTTATCACACTTCTAAACATTGCTGGATATATACGGTTTGCTTTCAAACCCTATTGCGCTTTTTAGTTCGATGCCTGTTGGGACTACCTTTCGATTCCTCTTCAGGAAGTCGTTTTCAGTTGTTAGTGGGTGATGGTTTAGCGCCTACGCACCCGATAACTACAAGTGTTATGCCTTCGTCAGGGAGGAAAATTGCAAATTAATAGCTTAACCAGAAGCAGGTAGGTTGATAACCGAAATAATCAGAGTTGTACAATTAAATACGGCTTCCAAAATATAACTTATTTTGGTCCATACGGTTCCGTTTTTCCCTGACGCAATACATTCGAACAGCGTTCTGTAGGATGGGTGGAAAAAAGAAAGAACGGAGAAATTATAATTATCTTGCAAGGAAATGCTGAAGTCGCCCTCCTAACCAGTACAAACACCGAAACATGTTACTCCTAAAATGCTTGTTAGCACTTGAATATATTTGAACCTGTAGGCACCAAAATGATTGCCGGCAAATTACTCCACAAACCGACTGTAAGGTTGGCGAAAATTTAAACTGAACACAAGGACCTGATCTCGTTTCCTCAATACTGGATCTATGGCCATCTAGGCCTCGATCCTCTCATATCACGACGAAGCAGGTTGAGGGACTTTTGCCAGTCGTGGTAAATGATCTTTTGCACTTAAATTAGACTATATTTCATGCTGACCCGTGCAAGAGAGTCAGCTCAGTGATCTCTGTCTATCTCGGTAGCTTCGACTCTTCATACTTCACATCAGGCTTATGGAGAGCTTTTATAACTAGTCGAGAACAGTGCTGTCTTTTGTGAGATATATTGACCGGGTACACAGTACGCAGTGCACTAAGTGAGTGCAAGCCACAGCTGAGTATGACGCAGCAGACTTCGCTGAATGTAGGTCATCAGTCACGTACCATAGTTGATCGAAATCTAGCTGTGCGTCAGTTGCATCCGCTGTGCAATGAACGGTCTGGGCTAACGTGTTAACGAATCTTGGCGCACTAATTTGTTGCCTGTTGTTTTACTCCTAATTTGGTTTCCCGTCCTTTTCCCCAAGATACTTAAGTCTCAGCTGATGAGCAGTCGGCCAGATGAGGCTTCTCATGACGTTCCCAAGGGAATCCCGGTCTAGTTACTACTTGTTAATTTTCGCAATATCATCCTGCAGGTCATCTGGATTCGATGCAGACTCAGGCAGATTTATATCGTCTGCACAAAGGTAACACGCACCGACAAGTCTAGGTTAATTCTAGGTAACAGAATGAGTAGTGGATTAATAACTGGTTCTTGTGTTACGCCAGTTAACGCAGAATTTTTGTTAGAAATTTCCTCTGCAATCGCCATTTATCGCTTCCGACCGGAAACTTTTGTCTCACTTACCAAGTGCAGGTAACACTGCCACTTTCTTCAGCCTGTGCCACACCATAGCATCGCTTGTGATGGTGCTTAAAAACGTCAGGAAATTGGTGAAATATTATACACCTACCAGAAATTCATACTGAGGAGCTTTGGAAAATTTCATTGCATAGAGAAATCTGAAGATTTCTTCTCGTAACATGCTTTGAAAAATTTTGCTCACTGCGTTTTTAGGTCTACTGGTTGGTGGTCACTTCTAAAGATGGGAATTTTGGTGGTTTCCTTCTCTCCGTCTATGGTTACACAAGCTTCAATTGTGAGATTGAACACATGAAATAAGACTGTCAGAATTCCTGCTAAAGGTTTCGAGATAGCTAGGTGAATTACGTTTATCCATGCTGACCTCGAAACTACTCAATGAAGTTTCCATTCGCCCAGCTTTCTGGAGCGTAATCTCGTCGTCCAACATGACCGTGACCTTGAAATTCGTGAAGAACAGCTAATCTGTTATCAGATAAACACATATAAATTATGGTATACATGCGTTTGCTATACCACTGTCTGTCGATATGGTCTCTCGACTATGGAAAGGTTTCTTTCCACATTTTTCTGAAGGAGGATTTTACCCGGGTAAGACCATAATACCGCTTAGGGTTCGAAATAACATCAAGTTTCCGGTTGAGCTCATATATCAAGCAAACGTTCCTTGAAATCTTAATTGCTTTCTTTTGGGATCTATATTTTACAAACACTTGAACCCCTTTTCACCGAGCGTATTCACCTGAAGAATTAACTAACCCCTGAGTAAAACTGTGGTTCCCGACCCCAACCGTCCGCTATTTTCTTGAGAACACTGTCTTTTGCAAGGGCTCAGAGGTTAACAGCATAGGTTGTCTACAACACATCAGCGTTCGGGGGCGGCATTAGGCGGATTTCAGGTCAACCTGCCAGGTTGCTCAAGCTAAATTAGTTAAGAGATTTGTACTATTTTCGTCGGTTTTGTCAGCAGAGAAAACTTCTGCGAGAAATAACTCTTCGCGTGAACACTCTTCTGGGCCGGTGCTGTTTGTGAGGTGTCTGTAAAGTATCCACAGTGAGAAAATATGACCAAGCAGTGAAGAGGATTTCGGATTCGCAGTCATGTGGCCAGGTTAATAGATTTCGGTAGTGACAGCTTGCCGACGCGGTTACATAAATTGCGATCGGGGAATTTACCACTACCGGTGCTAAGTGGCCAACCAACCGGCACATCCTTGGTCTCCCGGTTCAAGCAATCGGTAACCTGATTGAACTGTTGCCTGAACTGGTTTCACACCATACACCCGCATCTGGTGTCGTTACTGGATTTCGATAACCCTTACTGACCATCAACGGAGATTCTACATAACGGATGCCACTAGTAATTTTAGCAGCAGGGCAACCAAAACGAAAGTCTACGGGTGACTTCCATAAAAACACGTCAGACGTTGCTACGACTATTGCAATAACACCGAATCAACACGCCCAGCCTTTCAGTTCTATTTCTTCTCCGAGCCGAGTCTGCGCACGCATGCAAATATCCATGGAAAGCATCTCTGTTTGCAGTACGCATTCTTTTCATGAACTAGTCGTACGCGTTCGTCGACACATCTTTTGGCCCCGGCGAACTGAACCTAGGACGGCCCAGGTGTTTAACCACATCTGTTCTTTCGGACACTTTCTCCGAAGATTGTATCTGTATTTTTCGATATGGGAGTTACAGGCAGACTGGTGCAACAACTTTTACCCTCGGCAGTTAGATCACTGAGGCTACTTCATCTTCGTCTTGTTTCTGTGGGTTCATGGCTGGCTCTCTGATCGTGGCTGGTGCCAAGCTGTCTGCCTCTGATTGCTGGTATTGCTGACAAAACACGGACAGAAACGGAAACTAACTCGAGAAAGCAAATAGTGGTCCGCTTGTTATGACGCATAAGCTGGTCGAAACGCGACGTCTAGGGACACACCTCCTAACTTCGAGCGGAGTCTAAAGCCTACTATTGCCGTGCTTTCCTGGACAGGACTAGATCGCGATACACTCACAAAGGACGTTAACTCCATTAGTACCAATGCTAATTACGTCAAACAACAGCGAAATCTTTCGAAGAAGCAGTTGCACGTATTTCTTGGCTTGATCTTGACATATTTGAAACACCGGCTCCTACACAACCTTATAAAATGTATGCTGATGTAACACCTCATCTTTTGGACTGAATCCGTGATACAAGCGAACTGTCTTCTTTTCTGGCCCACACGTCAAGCCTTTGTGAAATGCAATCCCTTTCCATCTGATTACGCTTTCTTCTGCAAACAGATTTCACGTGTGTCCCATTATGTAACCATTTGTTGCATTGTATTGGCTGCTATTACTTGCCGTGATCGCGCATATCCAAGCGTGTCTCTCAAAAATACGTTGAGACATATACATTATTATCATTACCACGGAAAAGAAGATGCATATACATGTATCACTTGTTACCGCACGTTCATGCGTGACTTATGATTAAAGAGTAGGATTCAAGTGTTCAGCCAACTGGCATAGTCCAAGTCGATCCAGGCTAACAATCGTAGTAGCATTGGGGTCTTGGATAGACGTCTGACCAGCAGATAGATGTCCCCCTATACACCCTGCTACGAACCAACCACATATATTAGGCAAGGGCAACGACGTTGCCATTTACATCAGCACAGTCCCAAATGCTTCGTTTACCTTGGACACCAAGTCAAAGGTGATGGATGAGTCGTTGCGGCTGAACGTGTGTATGACACATGCCTTCTGTGTAACAGTCGTAGATGCCCACGAAGCACACATTAAAACCACAAAGTTTGGTCGGATCATCGTAATTGAGGAACTTACCTTTTACAACATCCATTTCTCCAGGGGTCGGTCCACTGGCTTTCGTACTACAAACTTTTACATCTTTAGATAAAAAAAAGTAGTCCCTGTGAGAAAGTGAAACAGCCTGTGAGGTGACGGGGGACAGGAATCGTCTTGAGTCGACCAACAGCGACCAGTGATTCTCACAAAGTTTATCTGGCCAAAGTTGGTGCCCACCTTAGTTCGAGTGGTCGCACACGGATCCTTTCCAATACGTCTGAAAAGTTGTTATATTGAGGCGTACGCGTCCTAAATTAACTGTTCTTAGGTACACGCAATGCACACCAAAATCTAACTAATACTGCGAATAACTGAGGCCCAACGTACAGTATACGAGAAGTACAAGTTTTGGCAAACACAGAGCGATGACAATACGCCAAAATAGTTAGGGACATTCAAGATCCAGTCGTCCAACTCGCAAACGAACTGAAAGTGTGTCTGGCGCCATTGGCGCGCATAGGCCGACAAGCACGTAAGTCAATAAGTGCGGCCTCATGCAGCAAGCAGACGGTAGGCAAGGCTTCCTGGGATTTTTGTACAACCTGAACTGGTATTTACGGGAGATTTTTACACATTGCGCAGACCACTGACCGAGATAATCTCCAGGTTACTGAACTATCGTCTATCTCTAGCAGGCAACAAGCCACAACTTGCTAATTACCGTTTATCGTAAAACAAGTGCTAAGTAGCTTCTGACGATTCAAGACAGTCTAAATAACAACGCGTATTCGACGATTTCAACAACGTTCAGCTGGACGGTCAAAATAATGAGGCAATTGTTTGAACACTACCACACAGTTTCACCCCGAGTTCGATGGGTTACCTATTGGCAGTGATGCAGAAGCGGGCAAATACCGCAATAGTCTGTATCTCGTCGTGACCAAAGACGAAGAAAGTGTGCAACCAGTAAGCGTTCTATGTATAGCACGCGACTCAAAAACATGAAACATTTCAATGAGCGGAAACAGGACACATAAGCGAGCCAAACAAACATGCTTTGATGGGAGTGTCAAATTGTACAAAACCACGAGATACATTAAGCCATTCCAGGCTGTCACAGTTCTAGTCCCGGTAGAGGCACGGGTATGCACTACTGAAGAGCTCTGATGAGAGCTAACCTTGAGTTTGTGCTTCCATTTGAAATGGACCGACTGGAAAGTCTATAGGAATACGACAGCTGCGATCAATTGCTGGTGATGTTCAACTTGAAATCGACCAAATCCACGACTACTCATCAACATCTTAAAGTCCTCTGATACAACCAATAAGGTCTTCGAATACACTTCCTCCTTACACGAGATATTCTTCTCGACAGTCTATGGATGTATGGTCCTTTGAAAAAGAATCATTTGGGAACCTGCCACAAGTGAAAGTGTACAAGGATAACTTCCACTCCTTTGGCCAAAGATTAGCCCTGTTCGACACCTTATATATAATCTCTGCGAAGATATAGTGCCAGATTCACGTCGTTTCCGAAGACTTATTTAACCCGAATACTGAACCCGCGCGAATAGCTGTGTCCATAGCATAGAACTCTGAGTTACCCCAGTGAGAAACATGTTCCCCCCTGGATCTTATCACTACTATTTCTACGTAAAGTTTTCCATCCATCGAGTGATCTCGCAACCATTTTGGTGATGGTTCAGATTGCCCAAATGCTCCCAGCTTCACCATGAACCATCAGTTTTCAGCGGGTCGAAGGTTTTTTCAACGTCAAGATGGCATACCTCTACTCTCTTTCCTTCAACAGATTTACTTTTTGGTTAATCTAGAAAGTATAACGAGGTCGGATTGATTAATTCAAGGCGGGTTATTCTTAAAAAGGATGTTTAATCAACTCTTCCTTCACTATCCCTCACGAAAACCTCCGGACAACCGGGGCCAGGCTATCCGGCCGGTGATACTCCATCTTTTGATGGTTAGTCACCATAATTAAAATTGAGGGCAGATGGAGCCCTTCACTGGTATTTCAGGATGGTCAACTTCCAAAATGCCATTAAAACCCTGACTACATAAACCTACATCAAGCCGCTGTGTTCTGAAAAGTCTTATATAAACCTCACTAAGCCTCACATTTTTACCTACGTCCATTTTCGATCAAATTCGCAGTAACCTCAAACTATGTAACTTACTCTATCCTCGAGATTCTACCCCTTTACTATCCGCCGATCCCTAAATCATATATCTTATGTCTAGCGCATGTACCCCCTCCTTCACCCTATGGATTACACCCACTTTCGTCAAGGTCTTCTGTTCAGCATTAAACTCAGGAATTGCAGTGCCATCTAGACCCCCTTCTTTGTACCCTTTCTGTTATCACGCTTTTGAAATATTCTCTGGTGGTCCGGTTTCTAGTTTCTCCCAGACTAACGCCATATTTAGCCCCACCAAATTTTTGTGTGTGAGAATGCCTGTCTTGTCAAATAGTGTTTAAAGTACTCTCTCGTACATCTATACTACGCCTGGGTCTTTTGTCTCTTCCATCTCTGAGTTATACCGGCCTCCTTGAGCCGCCACAGTGTCCGCCCCATATGCTGCTTTCCCCTTCGGGATGCATGCATTTTAGTTGTGTGAACCAAACTGTAGACAGTTCCGGCTGGTGATACACTGACATCAGTAGATTCCTCAGCCAAATATCGCCGCCTGGTCAACCTCCAGAACTATCTATCCAGCAAACGAAGTAATCCTCGTAATCGTGAATTCATCATGGTAAAAATACACCTCCAGTCGAGTTTTCCTGGAAGTTCCCCTTTTTTCTAACTTCTTGTAACCAGTGTACGAATTTACTTCTCTCCCTAGTGACACATGAAATCAAACTGATCCGCATAGGCAAAAAGCGAACGATTTATTCACAAGCATTCCGTTAAAATATAACATATAGCTAGAATACTTTTTTCTATAAACGCATACACCGGAATTTGAAAAATTATACGATGTGCATTTAACAGAGTACTCAATGGCTCGATAACGAAGAAAAGCGGGACTTTGGAGCGATAGACAACTGAACAAATTAGGCATTAGTGGGTGAAAAATAAGTGGGGGTCTGTGCAAAAATCATCCTCTGGGACATAGCACTTCCGAACTGATTATTCAAACGTGGTCATTCAGAAATGGCTACTTACTTTCAAACGGATCTGCTGTGCGTGAGCCAACTGCCTCCTCAGGAAGCATATCCTATGGATACACCGCATTTTGAAGAAGGGGACCCATTTCTCCCCTCTGTTTAACAAACAAAATTCTTAATCTATCTGAAATTTCCCTTCCAAAATATACATGTCCGCTACTGCAATAAGTGCCACACGGGTTTGTTGAGGTTCTTCTTGCTATCTTCAGAATGTCAATCAAGTCTGTTAGAAGTCGAATGGGAAACAAAACAGACTACGAACATCAATGAACGTACGTGCTCTTCGACTTTCGGCTCGCGAACGTTTGAGGTTTTCACAAGTTCTTCTATTTATTGCACTGACGTTTGCTCGTTGAAGGTTGTCGTTGCATGATTCACCGGTCATTTACTTACGACTTCCGAACCGCGGTTGCGAAAGACTTTGGAATTATGAGCCCAAAATCATCAGTTGGAAGAGACAGCATTGCGATATTTCACAATAAATATTTTGACCTAACCCTATCAGTTAATACTGCCGCAAAACTCGGAGACATTCTTCAGCGTAGGGCGAAAATCCAAATCGTGTTGATTAGATACGCGTAACAGTAAGCCGAAATTTACTTAGTTCAAACCCAGAGCTAGTTGCTACACCGTAGTGATAACACAGCATTTTGGCCAACGAAATCACAGTATAGTCAGTGTTATGTGCAACACAATTATTCATGCAGTACAACATCAATAGCACCCAATGTTCGGTTATGAATTATAGTCACTACACGAATGTGAAGTGTTTTTGATCGAAACCGAACGACTCTGTTGAAAAGCATTCATCCTTTTACATGAAGACAAGAACGGAGTCAGCTAATCAAATGGGAATTACAATAAGGACAACCGCTACAGGAGCAACAAGGATTTCTTCAATCATGTTCGATAAGTAATAAGGATGTTAATTCTATGAACATGCACACGTGCGTAAAGTCGACAGAACTTAAGGGTACGCTGTTTTGGGCCGTGTATTTGCTAATTCGTTTCTTCGCAGATGCAGTTGAACGGCATCGGACGGCATATCGAAACTGAATTTATTCCAGTAAAATCACAGGTACTTGGGGAGGCCAAATGTTTACTCATCAATGTGGCTGTTGACAGGTTGCTAGTAGCCTGGTCTTCATTGACCCAGATCATAATGTCGCCGTAAACATTCAAGGTTCAATGTAGGATATCTGGGCACGGCAGTCACAAAGTAGGTTTCATCTTAATAAGGGCTGTGAACAGTTATGGAAGAAGCTTGTTGACTAGTCAGACAGGTACATGGTTGCTGTCACTGAAGTTGGTCGTTCAACGAACAATCCACCTCGTAACCATGCTGCAGCAGGTTGGAGAGACATAAGCTCATGTGCAGCATGTGGACATGTGGCTATTTTCTGAAAGATTTCGCATTCAGGGATACTACTACATTGTGCAATAGAGCAGTCTCAAGTGACACATTTTGTACTACATCTATTTTGACGATTTTGCCCGTGTGTTTTACTACTTTGTTTTCTTCTTGCTGGGATCTACGTTAGTATTTCCAGCTTGTTCTGTCACCCCGGTCAAACTAATAACTAACCACCTGCTCAACGTTTGTCCTCAACGTTTTGCTCTTGCCTCCTTTTGTAATCTACTTGCTTTATATATAAATGC
>JTDE01007296.1:2783-22211 GCA_014338405.1 Paragonimus skrjabini miyazakii | reverse complement strand
GTCTGGCATGAATGACTATCGATGTGGTGGCCACATCGTCCAGTTTAGCCCAACAAGTCATCGAGATGCACAAGCCGTCACACCGCGTCAAGATCCAGTCTCGTTGTGATGGACTAGCAAGACGCTTGCGTGGACATTCTGCCTGGTGAAAGACTGACTGATCTTGATTATGCTGACGACCGTGTTGCTGTTTGACAAATTTGAAGCAGCACAAACAACGCAATACGCTATTTCGCGGTCTGCTAAATGCTTCAGAATGCGCTTTGCAATCTCAAAGTGTGAAGTGCTTCTGGTAGAATGTTGTGATTACGTAGATTTAATGCTAGATAATGAAGCTGTCGAGGTTGCTGACCGGTTTGTGCACATAGGAAGCCATGTCAGCGGCGGCGGTGTAGTGAATGAAACAAAGGCACTTGGACGATATTCACCAATCTTGGACACCTCTGGTGACAGAGGTATCTCTTTGAAGCTTAAGGGTCACATATATGAGGGGACAGTGAGGGTTGTTACATTACGGCAACGCAACCCGGAAACCGTCTTCAGGTATTTGACCACCGATGTCTACGTTCGATCGCTTGTATCGGGTGGTACGAACGAGTGAGCAACGAAGAGGTTCGGGAGCGGGTATTTGGTAGTGATTGCTAAATGAATTCTTTCGTTCGTTCCTTACACTTACACAGACATAGGTGGTTAGATCATGTACTAAGGATGCCAGCTAATCGTCTATCACATCGAGCACTCCTTCTTCGTCGACGCTGCGGCCGACTGACCTAAGGTGCGAGATTGACAGATGATGACCTGGCGTAGACAAATGAAGTCGTTCACGAAGGGTTTGGTCACTGTAGGTCCGGTTCACCTCCCAGGCTGGGGACCTGGCGATTCACGGAGTCGGTGGCTACACCTACAGACTTTAGGTGAGATGGCAGCTAATGTTGTTTGACCGAATTGTCTGTGAAGTGAGTGCACTTAATGAAGTGAGGTAGTGAAAGCCGTAAGGAAACTGTCTTGCTGATGATGCCTTACTTTCACTTACAGCTCGGTTGTGTGCTTGCAAGGTGTAGGCACCTTGATGTTGAATGCTTTATTATAGACGGGGGCTATTTTTAGTAGTTAGATCCTTTCCATTCTCCTTCCTTTCTCTTCGTTCTCCCTGTATAGAGTTTACTTTTATTTCAGGATGGTGTGACAGTTAAGCGTAATTGAGAACCACTGATGTATTGTTGTCTATGTTGATTATGATGTTCTGTCTCAATCAGCACTTTTACCTGTGGAACGCCCCATGGAAACCCGGTGCCATAGAAAAGCAAGAAGATAAACGGCTGTTAGTGCAACGACGGACGAAGTTTTCCACTCCATTACAAACAAAGCAGTGATTACGGTATGACTACTCACCCGCCCGTCTTCGTCTTCAAACTTTCCACAGCCTTCGTCAATTCGTGCTCCCTGAATTCAACCAAGTCTACAAAATGCGTGCTGTGATTCGTGGAAATCGTCGTCTTTCGGTTCACGTAATCAATGAGGGATAGTGTTTGGAAGTCAAGAAGGGCTTGAGGAGAACGGTATGAAGAAAGAAAGGTGAGGTATGGGAAAACAAGACCTGGATGCGTCGCTTGCAAATGTATCATCTCATCGTTGACGAGATGGTAAGCCCACCATAGCTGGCTCATATTCAGGATATAGCTACTGCAGACAAGTAAGCTCTGAAGGTAGAAATGCGCTTTGAAATATCGCCGACTACAGGTGGTAAGGAAGTCAGAAACTTTACAACAAGATGAGTGCAACAACCCTGAAAATGCGCTTTAAAAATGAAGAAAGCAGGGAATGGTATAGTAACAATAAGAGAGGAAAGAAGTCTAAAGAGATTATAAGAGGCGCAATCTATCCATTTTCCTTTTAGAACTATAGCCTCCTACTGGAAAAGTTTGGCGTGAGCACCGTTTAGATACAGACAGCTTGGCGTTATTCAGCCCTCGCGTTATCTAGTGCATCACAACAACAGAGACGTGGCTTAATCCTTTTGATTTATGCAAACTCTGGGTTTTCTATCAACGCTATCACCGTCAGTTAGCTTGGTGAAATCTGGGCTGATTGAGTGAAAAACATTGCTGTTTAGTAGCCCTTAATTGGGATGGCTCCATTTTCGCGAACGGTAGTTAAAATGTTAAAAAAGGCACAGTCTATGGTTGGTTGGACAACTAACTGGGTACGCTGATGAAGCATCTGTCGAAGTTCGTAATGCACAATAGAGCCGTCAAGAGACAACAACGTCAACTCGGACAAGGGAAGCATCGAGAGCGCACCCGAGCAGGCGTGACACCAACTGCACTGCAGGCTGGGAGACTGGTGGATTAACACACCCTTCGTTGGATGCTCTTGGAAATAGCGGAGCGTTGAAAGCGAAAGTGCAAACAACGATGAGAACAATTCTCTGACTAGTAATGCCATCAGACAGTCCTTACAGCAATGATCTGATGCCAACTGTGATATTGGTCACCACGTCCTCAATGAAACTCGTTAGCCTAACAGACAGGCTACCAATAATAATCTGAATGGACAAATTCAGATAGTGAACTTTACCGGCCTTCGACACTCCACAAACCACAAGGTGATGCTGCAGATGGTAACATATTAACAAATATGTCTGAAAAGTAAGGGAGTAATCGGCGAAGGGTCAGCGTCAAAAAGTCAAACGGCTGGATAAACTACATCATAATATAAAACGGAGCACGTTACAGTCTGCCAAGTTAAGACAATAAACTAACCGAAATGGTTGTCAGGTAAGCTAAGAGATGGCTTGGACGATAAGCAATGGCATGCTCTATTCAACAAACCAAAGGTTACTGAGAGATTGCCAAAAGTGAATAGTCAATAAGATTGAGTTAGGTTTTTCAGACATAATGAATTTCTAGCTGATTATCTCGCAAGAAGCGGTTTCCGTCGTAGATGCGCATGCGGTGTGAGACTGTCTGGAACAAGAGCATTTTCGACCGAAGTCAATCTTTTTATTAGTCGTGAAAGTCATGGTTTATACATACAGATGAGGCATTTGTACAGTGAGATGATGCCATCGCAAATTCGGCGGAATGGGTGGATCGTCGAGCGGTAGGGTAATAAATTATGTACATTTCCGCCAGAGCTTTCTCCCCAGTTATTCTGGTGTTATCCAGTTTGTGTAGGTAATTGCGCTAAGTAGACTGGTTGGATTGAGTGAAACAGTGAAGACAGTAAATCATCGGTATTAGTTCATATCCCCGTGGTTACGGAGCTACAGAGTGTACACAGCCCACTTTTTCATTGTTCAGGGTTTTAGAACAGGCTGATTATTGAGTAGTCGCTGATATGACGCGTACGGGTAAATTACGGATGTAAGCCCACAATGGGGGTGTGGCTACCACCTTTTTCATTAAAACTTATTTAAATCATCTTACTTGGAACTGCGACGCTTCGAATTTACAAAATTAACACTAATGTAAACAGACTAGGTTTACGGGAACACTTTATAACCGTGGCTGCCACAATGCATCTGCACGCTGAACTCTACACATAACATACAATACGTACCAAGAGCCATTGTTCTTGATTTGTAGTCTCCGTGGTAATTATTATGTTCGGCATAATACACCTGACAATCCACTTTGACATTAAACGCATTCACTTATTGCAGCCAGACTAGAACAGCCTGCGACTGACGTCCAAAAACAAACATATATAACGGAATGCAGCGGCACAGTTACATGCAAATCAGAACATAGGATGAAGATCAGAAAATGTAATATCTGAAAACTATCATGGAAAATCACAGGACCTACCAGACACTTGCCAATAAACTCCACAACGGCCTCTGTATCAAGAACGTCTAATCCATTCAAAATATAGGAGCTAGCAACCGCAGAAAACACAAAGCGAATATCTCTTTCGGGACAAACGAGCCCAGCACTGAATAGTCCAGGTTCATCTTTGCACTGAAGCGCTGCGATGCCTGTCAGAACGCTAGACCGATCAATGCGCGACAAGTCGTCACCTAATGTCACCAAGATGCACAAAGCGGCATAAACCATCGTAACATGACTGTGATCACAGAGCGAAAACGTAGCGACGGGCTGAAGATAAAAAAACGGTGCAAACATTCTTCAAAAAAATCCATAAACAACAGAGTAGTTAGTATTTACTATCTGCTGTTATTAATGAATGCGCCCTCTCTTCAAAAGAACTGGTCGCCTGCAATGACGACAAAAATAACACTGAAAAAATTATTGGTTACATTCCTAGCCCTGTAGCAACCGATTTTCAATGCGCAACCTGCCTACAATGACCACCCACTGCCAGAAGCTCTCTTAAGTTCGCTGTTATGTAACACGTTGGATCACGTCACCGTGATTTCGGCAACTCTCATGGCAACAGTCCAAATACAGGTCAGGTGGAACAACGTGCGAACGAAAGGTATGGTAGTTACCCTGTGAGTAAATGTATAACAGCCATAGCATCAACACTGTCCTCGAACGTCATAAAATTATAGAGATGAGGTCAAAAGCAAGTGACAAGCTGTCATCACACCATCTTAAAAATGACAGCATCGGGTAAGACAACGACACGTTGTTCGGTTAACGGTAGTTTTCCGGGAATATCGATGCACCAATGTTATGCAGACATGTATGGAAGATTTTGCTGTTGATAGCGAGATCCATTCCGACGAAACCTCAACATTTCACAGTTGTTTACGATCAAATCCTGTCGAACGGAATAAAAGAGAAAGAGAAAGTTTCTCGTCTGGATACGAGAAGAATTCAACGGTGCATACGACTTGAGATTTGCGTGCCAGTAAGGCACAAGTGCTGGCTGCAAAGTAGTAAAAAGAAGACATGAAGCGTCAATGGAATGCAGGCAACTACAGTTAACTGAATAGTCCATAGCCATACCGGTGCAGTGATTCAGATGATCGAGTATGTTTTCCTGTGCAGCAAAAATAAACCGATGTCGATCATAGACACTTACGTTACTGAGGAGACTGAGATTATAGGCAATCACAAGAGCTAACAAAGCGCTGTCAAAAGTACCCGACTGCCAGAATTATTTGCTCGCAAACTCAAGGAAGACTACCTCAAGCAATGGAAACTCAAAAAGCATGCGGTAAAAACAAGATTAGGTAGTAGTAAAATAATTGAGGATACACAAGCTGTGCCTTTTTGATACACTAAACAATAAAATAGTACACACGGTTAAAATACAAACACGGTAGTAGACACCATAAAAGTGTTCCTTTCCTGCAGTAACTAAGTTTCACGCTCCCTAGAATTGGCAATCAAAACTCCCCTTGCCAAGTGCAACGATTTTTTAGGTTAAACTTGTCGCGTAGTTTCCAAACCGAGAACTTCCATTGGAATTAACAGGATAATTACCGCAGCTTCTTTCCAGTAGTTCGGTCAAACTGGGTATTAAACACAGGTGAATGTAACCGAACATGTAAACGCAATTCGGTTGCACACAATGTAAGGTGGATAGCGCAGTGAAGACTTTTGCCAACCTCCACCATCTGCTATAGCTGGCCTCCACTGTATCACCCGCAATAGAACACAGCCAAGATGAAAACTCTTTGCATACCTTCAAGAGGGCGCTGCTCGAATTTTGCGCTGAGACTACAGACATGGTTCTCCGGGAACTTCTGTTTGTCTGCATTACAACTCAATCTTAATTCAGTAGATGGCGAAACTGATTGGAGCTCTCATCGATCGCAAGCTTTGCACAGGTGACCATTCCTGTATTCAAGAACGACGGAAAATACCAGTAGTAAGTAAGCTTTATTAGAGCAACCGTTTTTACGATACGTTACGGAAAATCTGTCAGTCCACACAGCACGGGCATCCGCTGTCCACATTTGTCATCGATCGCTTGAAGGTCAGAACAATCTGAGTGGCCAACTGCATTGCTCACTGGCATTCGATTGGACACAACACCACCTCCGCCCTCCGCGTCTGCCATTCCGTATTTCAGCGTTCGATATTGTGTCCGTCTCGATCGTCGTGGAAGACTTTGAGTTCTTGATATTTGATCGCTTACTACCGGCTCAGCGATTGCAGGTTCTTCCCTAGGTTTCGTGTTCTTTAACGCAGTACACACCCATCTTGCATTGACCATTGAATTGTTATCCAAAATGAAGGTTCCTGGAGCTCTCACTTCTCTCATTGCCACCGGGGCAGAAAGCGAACTTTCGCCTTTTTTATTGTTTTTTTTCACTCTCATGTAAGTGCCAACTGTACATTGATTTCCTGCTTTCTTGTAGCTCTCTTGGTACCTTCTCCTCCTTTCCAATTCTTCTTGATTCATTACCGATCTTTGTATGTGCGCCGCATTAAGTTTCGTTCGTATCTCACTACCAAACATTAACTTCGCTGGTGTCACACCTGTAGCAGTATGTGGTGTGGTTCTGTAAGCTGCCAGTGATGTCAGGAACGCTGAGTCCCAAGATTCACCTTCTAGCCGAGCTGACTGTATCGTTTCTTTCAGTGTTCGATTCAGGCGTTTCACCATTCCATTAGCCGAAGGGTTGTATGGAGCAGTTCGCACATGACGGATATCATGATGACTCAAAAACTGACTGAATTCGTAGCTGCGAAAATGCGGTCCATTATCAGTTACGATCTCCTCCGGTAAACCGAATCGAGCGAACAAGTGTCGTAACGAGTCGTTGTAGTCTCTCCACATAAATGAGCCTCCGGCCATTTTGTATAAAAGCAAGTAGCCAGAAGAACATTCTGTTTTGTGGAACGTTTTCAAACGGGCCCATTATGTCTATTGCCAACTTCATCCAAGGTTGCATTGGGTATTCGATGGGCTGTATAGGGGGTACCGATAGGTTTTAAACTCTTATCAGAATGCTGGCTAGCCGCACAATCCCTAACAGCGGTTTCCACGCTCGAATTCATACGCGGTCACCAGTAGTATTCACGAATTCGTGCCTTGGTTCTCACAATACCGGGATGTCCTTCATGTCCACTTCTAAGTACATCCGCAATGAGAGATTCGGATATCACGAAGCTGGAATTCTTTCGACTCCATCAAGAAAGAGTTTGGGATACATCCATTTCAAATTCGAAACGTTAATGTTAGCTATAATCATCTTGTGAATGGAAGGAACAATTCTGAGGGCGACCACAGCGTTCATTCCCAAAAGTGGTTTAGTATTCGTAGAGGAAATGTAAACCGCTACTTCGCTTTTGGACGTATTGTTGAGAAAAGCGGACAACGTAACAAACCCTTTAATCGGTGCAGAGTTGCTGGAATAACTTCCGAACGTATACGAAGAAGGTGATATTGGTGAATTCACCAGATACTTTGTATGAAAATCCAAGGGTACAATTGTAATTGGTGAGGCTGTATCCATTTCCATGCACAACGAAATTGTTCCACCACCAACTTCAAAAAACACAGTACGTACGTCAGCGTTTGGAAGACGGGGTTCACAGGCTTTCGATGAATGTTGCGGTTTTTTCTCATGGATTGAAAAAATATGTTCACTTCCCGAACATCTTCCAACGTTTCCGTGACAGCGGCAACTGATTTGGAGCAACAAGCTCGCGCAAAATGACCAGGTTTATTACATAATTTGCATGTAGCGTTGATTGCGAGGCATTTGTTGTAATTAGCCTTGTGTTTTGGATTTCTGCACCGGTAGCACGCCGTATGTTTCGAATAATTCAAACAGGAACCCGTAGTTTCTTTCACACGAGAAATCGCCGCAGATTGGGATATCGTAGAAAACAATTTATTTTGATCATCGACCTGAACGTTGGCCCTTGCCAGATCGCAAGCTCTCTTCCCATGTAAGTTTCACTGAATTCTCGACCAATAATGTCTCTCGAATCCTTGAGTCACGAACGCCAGAAATCAACTGTTGTATCAGCTGAACTTCCTCACTTTTCTTTTGCGGCACCGTACCGTACTCACATTGGCGGACTGAACAAAGCAATCTAGAAATAAATCCGTCCAAATCTTCTCCTGCCGCTTGATATTACGACGAGAATTTGAACCGTGAAGTATAAGTAGTCATCCGTAATCCCTAATGTTTATCGAGATCAGCTAGCGCATCCGAAAACGTAACTTTCGACTGTAGGTTTAGGGCATCGAACAACCGTCTACCTTCGTCCCCCAACCTCAATCTCAATAACTTCAACTTGTGATCCTCAGTCAGTTTGATTTCACAGTTGAAACCTGGCAACATTTCCACGTAATCGATGAATGTAGATTTCCATGACGTCCATTTTTCGACCGAAGGTTGCACGGAAGGATCGGTCCAAAATAAATCCGGGGCTTGTAGTGAATTTGACATAATGCAGGTTTGATCGAGCGACGCCAATTGTAGTATTCAGGAACGACGGAAAATACCAGTAGTAAGTAAGCTTTATTAGAGCAACCGTTTTTACGATACGTTACGGAAAATCTGTCAGTCCACACAGCACGGGCATCCGCTGTCCGCATTTGTCATCGATCGCTTGAAGGTCAGAACAATCTGAGTGGCCAACTGCATTGCTCACTGGCATTCCATTGGACACAACAACCATGATCTCATTTGCGATAGATTAGTCCCCGGAACAACCCAATGGAACAGATCCAAGCAGCGGTTTCGATATTAAAGCAGCTGCTTACGCCCGTGCCCATCGACCTGATCACCAACAGTGGACGAACGCAACTGTAAGTATTTGTCATGGGAAGGCGCTACGTCCCAGTCAGCTGTAACACATGGAAACGTCAGCCCAACGACTCACGTTCGCAGCATGCGAACTCAGCATAAGCAGAGAGCCAGTACCCGTTTTTATATCGTGTTGGACACGTTCGCCACTCCCGACACAGCCACAACCATAGTTCCATCGTCCAGTGCTGAATTTCTAGCTGGCCTCATGGAGAAATGTTGAAACAACAGTACCAGACACCCGCTGCATCCTATAAAGCTGAACTCTCAGACGAACAATGCTTGATGATTTGGAATCTTGTCTTATGGCACCACAGCATACGTAAACCCTCATTTTGGCGCATGCTTCTCCATTATTCCCTAATTTGCCTATTTTCTTTTACTACATTTAATAATAAGGGATACATCAATAACAATCGAAATCCGTAAACAAGGAAACTTGGTCAGATCTGTTACTCAGTTCGGGAATAAACACAACCGTCATCGAAGATCAAGATCTTCCGTGCTCTTCTGGAGTTGTCTCATCACGTTCTGTGCTAAATACCCGTTGTACCTGTTATCATGCGCCAGCAATTTCTGTTTTTTGGTTGACCACATGGGTAATAAATAATAGCTTTAATTAACCACAGATAGCAAGATAGTTTGCGAGGTTGCCGTCAGCATTTGTTAACTCGTCTCAACCGGGACCACACGTTAGCTTTTGTCAGTGTCTACGCTCTTCAGTGTTAACCTTAGGGGAAATCTCAAACGGCAAAGGTAGACAGGAAGTGCGATCCAACCGTTCTAGTCAACTATGAAACCGAGTAAGCCAAAAGACTAACTTCTATTCCACCGAACAGAGTAACAATTAATTACGAATAAGTAGTTTGGCAGATCTGATAATTTAGAAGACCCGTTTTTGGAAAACTGAACTTCGGCTGGATTCGAACCAGCGACAGAAACAAACTTTCCCAACGCGGCAAATGCTCCACTAGTCGAGCTACGAAGTCACACCGGAAACTCGGGAATTTAACATCTGGACGTAGTTATCCACCCAACCAACTGTGTCATATGGAATCCACAAAATGATCCCGCCGATTGACTTCCCAAGCAGGATTTATCGAACAGTTCACGCTGGAATCCACCAACACCACCGTTGAACATTGACAATGAATTATTGATAAGTGGTTTGGCAGATTTGATAATTTAGTGGATCCCATGACACAGTTGGTTGGGTGGGTAACTGGGTCCAGATGTGAATTTTCTGAGCGTCCAGCGTGGCTTCGTAGCTCGGCTGGCAAAACATTTGCCGCGTTTGGGCATGTTGTTTCTGTCGCTGGTTCGAATCCGGCCGAAGTCCAGAATTTTCGCAAATGGGTTTTTTTAGATTACCAATGGACACGCTTACTGGAAACCACATTCAGTTAACTCTAATAGATATGGATTGGTTAATCCCGTTATGAACCATACTTTTTTGAAATCCCTGATGCATGTTGGCCAATGCCAGCTGACAGAGTACCGGGAATTGTCCCAGTTGTTGTTGCTACCTTGTGAAAAGCCCACGAGGAGATGTCGAAATCTAGTGGTCGGAACGCGCAATCGAAATATAATTAACTATTCCAACCGGAAAGTTCCAGAAAATATTCTACTTCATTCGGGCCAATGACACCAAAAGGTTTGACGTTAGTGAATTAATCCACGAGAAAAACAATTCACAGATACAGGGTCCGAAAAAACTTGAAACCCAGGGTGGAGCACATTCACGCGCAGTTCAATCGGCCCTCTGAGAAAACTATTGTCTTGTAAGCCCAACTATGCTCAATTGCCTGTCCCAAAAGGCATATGCACACATACAGAGGGTGATGTGTCGGTGACGAGAACGGCCAAAAGTCACTGTGGAGGAAGGACATTCTAGGACACGTGCTGATAGTACACAAGACATTCGTCATGATCACCTGTACAATGCAGCTCTCCACAAGTGTCGTGTGGTTAACAATGAACTCCGTTTCTCTGCTTCTGAGAGGTTCAGGTTCTTAGAGGGGCGGCGTACAGATGCAGTTTCTCTGCTTATTACATTACCTACCATATAGTGGCCAGCTTGTTCGTGAGAGCATTATCACCATACTTCTCATCTGAAGATTACAGATGATATGTTAAGTACGATAAGCAAAATGAGATCAAAGCGCCGCGTGAATACAGACTACTCATAAGTTGATATGATGGAGTGATGTGCGCAGTCAAGCAACGACTTGTGGTAAGAGAAAGTAAGAAAAGTAATACATTCGTGTTAATCAGATTATAAAATGACACCAACGGCAGGAGATAACCTGGGAAGTCTATAAGATGATTAGACCAACGGTTTTGTGTAGATAGGATTCTAGGCTTTAAAAACTGATACTGCAGCAACATACCTATGGACAGGAGAAAATGAACGAAAACGGGACTGGAACTGTGGTTCGCGGGAGCCTAACGTCCTACAGAAGTCTCAATAAGACCGGGATTCTATTAAATAAATATACACATTTATTTGCTAGTTTTTACGCCGGCCATTTCATGAGAAACGGTAAATGCCTATGGAAAACATACGGTACTGAGGAGTTCCTACACCACACGGCATACTTTTTCAATGTGAAAGCAATTTACAATGACCAATACTATCAGTCACCACCATCATCACCATTGGTTTATTCACCCCATTGTCAACTCCACGTTACCTGAACAATGGAGACATAACTGGAACAAAATCGAAGTCACTGCAAGAGTGGGTACATGAGAGCAATGCACAAGCACTAGACAATCCAGTATACCTAACATCATTTCGTGCTTAGTAGGGTCTGAGCATCCGCTCGGTCGTCGCCACGTCTTATAATGTTGGACCTAAGGTAAACCGTGAGGTAAGACTTAGCGCAAATGGCTCGTTGTTAACATCCTACCTCAATAAGTTTGAGTAATAAGAGGACTGAATATGACCACTATCTTACGTATTGTCTGGCTACCAACCATTCACCTAGGGCTGTGGTTGCATCATTCATACACATGGCGACTGACAACGAGGGCGGTTCCGAAAGAACAACAGCACTCCAAATTTGGTAACGATCAAGTCAGGAAGAACTGGTTGAACGTACTTAACACTGGAGGAGAGAACAATTTATACTGGGTAAAAACGCTAGATCAGCGAGATATATGGCCAGCAGCCCGAAGATTAGTGGTCGCGTCTAAGGGCACGACAACCGATCACCTCATGGAGCCATAGCGATTACCACAAACTGGTTCATGTGCTCTGGAGATCGAGCAAATAATAAGACCTGTGCCGAACGAAGCAACTAGATCCAGTATTTATCTCTGGTTCAACCATAATGGGTCTGAAATGGCACAGTAAATAGTGTGAAATTTGTTTGACTGAACAAGCTAACGATATTTCGGATTTTCAACGAGCATCGGTACGCTGGGCTCAGCAGAATACGAAGGAATATATCTGGACACGAGTGACCACATGAAACAAGATCGGTTTCCTTCTTTCTGCTTAGCACAGAGGTGTCAATAAGAAAATCGGTAGAGAACCCTCGACTTTTTAGTCGGTGAACTTCAACGAGATCGGATGGACACAAATCACAAACAAATCGAAAATTACTGTTAATATTATTATATTCTGATCAAAATTAGTTGAAGGACAGTTCCTACTGGCTATTTCGCCGTTCTAGCAAGTTACGTAGAGAAGTGCACTGTAATACCGGCAACTGTCAGACAAACCTTTACTTTCAAGCCCTGTCCAAATTTAGCGGTAGTGCTCATATTCTTCTGGTGACATAACCGTGAATTGTAAATACATACACATATCCATGGGATCCTTAAGACCACGCATGTTTCAATCCATCGATGTGGGAATCCCATATCTAGCCAAGCAAGAGGGTGAAAATGTGGTGTAACTTAACATTACAAGAACACACGAGTAAAGAGGCAGGCGCCCGGTATCAGTGGGACTAGAGATTAAATGTCTTATCAACATGACTCTCCCGTTTGATGCAGCGTAACGAATTCGACACTTCGACGCATCCTCTTTGTATCCAGGAAGTGTAAGGTGGACAGATGATGCGACTAAATGAGATGCCGGCTAACTGGGCTCAGTGATGTGAATGTTGTCTCTGTTTAGCCGACCTATCTGTGAAATCAGTGGACTTACTGACGCGGGGAAGTGAAAGCCATGAAGAGGCTGTTTGCTGATGACGCCTAACCTTCACCTCTAGCTCGGCTATCTGTTCATAAGATGAAACCACCAAGACGTCTAATGTTTGACTTTGGACATTAGTATTTTTTAAGGATTAAGTTCACCCCAATTTTCTCTCTCCTCTTGACTGTAGTTTTTTCTTTTATTCAAGGTTGTATGGCAAATAAGCATTCCGGGCGAACCACAGATGAACTGTTAACCTTGAAGATGATGATGCAGATTCACGAAGTGCCATCAGTTATCGGAACAAGTGGAGAACAGCAACCAGCAGTACCCCTCTCGTTGACTGGCCATCACGAGATACGCAAGCGTTGAGAAAACAGGCTTTTCCCAAAAAACCGTTCAATTTGCCGTAAAAAAAGGGTTTTTCATTCTTGGCCATTTGAATGCACTTCATTCTGTCAGACTTTCAAGTATAACGTTTGTACTTTATTGCGGAAAATCGATGTGTCCACGAGCGCCTTCAACCGGTGGTATGGACAGTCTCGAACTCCCAACCTGGAAAGCGGCACCCACAAACCTTGCTCAGGAAAGTGGTCAAGATTTTCATGGCCATGCCGGTCTCCATAATTACCCTAAGTACTAGCAGTCATAGTGGGTAATGCACGACGCAGCAGGTGCTCCAACGACATGGGAAATATGGAACCCGGCCAGCGCAGGCTGTATGCTTTCACTACGTCCGTTAATGGACAAGAACTTCCAAATTTCTCAGATACGTGCAGATGGACTACCTCGTTGGTTACGCAATCAGCCCCGTTTATACAGGCTAACTGATGGAGAAAACGATGGTTAAACAACAGAAACTTGCATGCAACTTCTACAAGATCGCAGCCACTTTCCAGTACAATACTAAAACTGAATGTAAAAATTAATCTCAATTCAAAAGTCGATCGTATACAAAATAGATCACGAATTGCATAAGTTTGTGAACAGCAAAATCACTTTCGGTGTTCATGTACGCCTAACATGAAGATAATAAACAGCAAAGAAAAATGGTATAGTGACCCGCTTTTACCTATTCCTTGGCGAAGTATGCTACAAAGCATAAAAACCTTAGATTAGCCAATCAATCGGGTGACGGGACCTGAGGAAGGAAGTGTGACACCTCTAAAATCGTCCAATTCGTGCGTCACGTTCAGAGACCGCAACTAGTTAGAAATGTGCGAGGAGGGCTGCATCAGACATGCGCAAATTTAGTCCTACTACATTTTACGAGCAAATATATATAACATTCAATTTATTCAAGAAAATATACAGCAGAAGTGGACTATGAGAAGTGCTACATATCAGGGATACTGAAGATAAGGAATCCAGGCACAATCAGAAAAGTTAAGATGACGCTTGTCGGAAGATTAAATGTAAATTACTTTAACCATCCGTCATTATCACCGGAGAACTGTTACTTCACCATGTAAGAATTGTTGGAAGTGGCCTAACAGCTCAGGTGTTTAAAACCGACCTTAAACAATTAACATTTAAAGAGTTAGACAACTTTTCAACAATTTTCTGTCAGAATTCCAACGGTCTGGAATATGTGCATTCAGTGACAAACCAGCCAATACGATAAAAGTTGTGAGTGAACTGAAGAATCGGTGCTCTACGGTCAGAAGAGTTGCCACAGCCGTCGAAAAATATAAAACTAAAGTATATAACAGTGGTTATTTGACTACCTATAAACGCAGTCGAACGAACACTAGTAAGTTTCATCACGAACTTGCATGGAGCCCCACAATGATCGAAATATGTACAATGATGTGGAATAAGTAATAATTAACTTTCGTAAAAAAAACCTGTGAGAAAGTGGGGCTTACGAATGCCTTACAGCTGAAGTGCGAGATTTTGTAAGAGTTTTGGCAGAGACGTACAGTTAGGGAAGTCTATCTTCAGCCCTCAAAAAACCTTCTGGTTTTCAGCAAACTGGACGGTCGATAAAAAGAACAGGCATTCTACCAACCAGTTTGTGATGATCTCGCATGCCCCACCTCGTTATCTCACTCGACCAAGATAATCATCCTGATAACCATCAGTCCTGATCATAACTAGATGGTTAACGTCAAATCAACGCCTTTCGTGTTGGTAAGCAACAACGCGAAGATGCCACATAGACTAAAATTTGTTAGGGTAAGCTGGATGACGTGACTGAAAATATACCAGAAGATCTTGGTGGACTGAGTCTTCCATGCAGGCAGTGCGTAGCAAATGACGACTAACGTCAAAACAAAACAAAATAAGTCATTTATCATTGTGACGATGTACTCAGTAAACAATAAAAACTTGTCACGTTCGTCTACTTATCAATCGCGTTTACATTATACGAGACACCAAAACAGGGAGGAACCAGGCACTACGGCGAAGCAGTGAACAGTGCTGGGAAATTAGTCAACTGGGTGAGCAGAGGAATGGGACTTAAATATGACGATGACAGTGGGTTAGATCTGTAGCGACACAATTTGTTATTGTTAACTATGTTAGAGCTACGAGTGTTATTTGCACTCCTTTTGTTTATACTTAAACATTTGTTTGAACGAGTAAAGATACCGACAACTACCCCGCGCACTAGAACGTACGACCCCGCTGCGTGCAAGCTTGTCGCTCCGATCCGTTATCGTTTCGTATTCGTATCCGTTTATTCTCGCTTTGATCTTGCAAGTCAACAATATACTCTTTGTCTACTCGCTGTATTATTCTCAACCGGTTGTCTTCGGTTCGCTCGATCCTACAAATTGGTGAGCCCGCGTAAGTCGTATATTATCGTGTACATTCGATTTCGGTATTTTTCCCCGCTCATATTACGTTTCGAGTGCGTATAGTTTACATGTATACATTTATTTAAATTTTATATCGATCACATTGACTCAATCGCCATGGACATTAAGTCTGAATGTTCGTCTTCCGTATCGCTGATCACCTTAGCTGTTCCTGCCTACGGAGATCATGATTCAGAGCTGTGGTTCGCCGTGTTGGAAATAGAGTTCAACAACCGGCGTATAACAAGCAATGCGAACAAGTTCTCGCAACTTATACCAGGCCTCCCCCGAGATATGTTAAACCTAGTAAGCGATATATTACTAGGCGCAGCTACTGATCGCTACGAGTCGGCTAAACAAGCAATCCTTAAAGAAACACAACCGTCCGACAGAATGCGTCTGGAGCAACTGTTCCAACGGTTACAGACAGGGGACAATACGCCATCGGTTCTCCTTCGAGAAATGCGACTGGCAATAGGTAAGTCGCAGTTGCCCGAGTCTCTCTTAAAAGAGTTGTGGATGCAGCAACTGCCCCAGTATACACAAGGCCTATTGTCCGTTAAGGGTTCTAGCGGCTTCGGCCGACGCAGTATATGAACGTCTTCGAGAAATGACGCCGTCACCACTAGTAGGGCGAGTGGTTACCTCCAAAAGTCCACGGATAGTTCGTTAACCGCAAGGGTGCTGAAACAGCAGTGCTGCGCAAGGCACTTGAATGTCGGGAACGCAATCCCGTGGACCCAAACGCCGAAACAGCCCAGCTGAAACGTGAGCTGGCGGATCTTCGTGCCAGCATTAGACGTATTAGGTCACCACCGAAAATTCCCCCGACGCGTGCTCGATCACCACCCGAACTGAAGTCAAGCGATCTTTGTTGGTACCATGAGAAGTATGATGATAACGCTAAACGATGTCGATCACCATGTAGCCGTCGTGGTAGCAAACGTTTAAACTAGCAGGCCGGCATGTTTTAGCGACGACAACCACAGGCTAGTTAAACAACAGTCACCTCTTCTTTCTAAGGGATTCGACTTCTAAAAGGCATTTCTTAATCGATACAGGAGCGGAGGTTAGTGTCATCCCGCATTCGGTAACGGATGCACGATCAGAATCTGACACTACGCTTCGGTCGTCGACTCTTGAGTCTGAACTTTGGTCTTCGACGCGATTTTCGCTGGGTTTTCATGGTAGCTGATATACTTTTCCCTATTACTGGGATCGATTTCACCCGATATTTCGATTTGCTGGTCGATGCACGTCGTTTGCACTTGACTGATACTTCGACAAGACTCCATGTTCGAAGTAAACCGTCGCATACGACTGTGATCAGTCCAATGCTAGCCAATCCCGTTATCGGCGAACCTTATGGGAAACTTTCATCCGAATTCCCTCAACTGGTCCGCCCCGCCAACGAACTACCGGCCGTGACAACCGACGTCGCACATCACATTGTCACACGGTAGCCGTGATTTCGAAATCGTCCACGCCGTTTAGCTTACGATAAACTCGAAATTGCCCGAGTCGAATTGGAGCATATGCTTCAACTCGGTATCATCCTTCTGTCTAATAGTCCATGGGATTCGCCGTTGCACATGGTGCCTAAAAAGATGGACAACGACTGGCGCCCATGTGGTGACTATCGAGCATTGAACAACACGACCACTCCTGATAGGTACCCAATTCCGCATGTTCAAGACTTGACAGCAAACCTATCAGGAACGCAGATATTTACAAAAACAGACCTAGTGCGTGCGTATAACCAGATTCCTGTAGCCCACGAAGACATCGTCAACACAACGGTCATAACACCACTCGGATTTTTCGAGTTTTTACGTATGCCGTTTGGTCTGAACAACGCTGCCCAGACTTTCAAACATTTTATTCACGACGTGTGTCGTAGACTGGACGGTGTTTATCTGTACTTGGATGACATCTTGGTCGCTAGCTCCTCACAGGAGGAACATTGCGCGCATTTACGTTCATTATTCGCCTGTTTGTCGCATCATGGAGTGACTATCCACCTAGCTAAGTGCTCGTTTGGGATGTCCAGCGTAACCTTCCTGGATCACAGTAAATCTACGAGCGGGATCGAACCTCTCCCCGACAAATTGCAGACAATAGTGGACTGCCCGGATCCCACATCATTCAAGCAACTTCACCGTTTTGATGGTCTGGTAAATTTTTATCGTCGTTTCATTCCTAATTGTGCACACTTAATGCAACCGCTCACCGACCTGCTCAGAGGCAACGTTCGCCCATTTTCGTTTACAACGGCTGCAAAAAGGCCTTCGTTAGTCTGAAAACAGCTATCGCCAATATAGCATCGTTGTCACATCATCACCCGTCCGCCCCTTTAACGCTAACTGGGAATGCATCAGACGTGGCTGTAGAAGCAGTCCTGCAACAGCAACTCGGTGACGACTGGTGCCCATTAGCCTATTTCTCTAAACGTTTACAACCAACTGCTTTCGGAAAGGAGCTGTTGGCCGTATATCTCGGCACCCACCATTTTCGACTTCCTTGAAAACAGGGGTTTCATCGTCTTCACAGACCATAAACCGCTGACGTACGCCCTACGCTCAACAACCAACAGATATTCCCCTGGAGAGACCCGACACCTGGATTATATCGCTCAGTTCACGACCAATATCCGTCACATTTCAGGTGTTGCGAACCCAGTCGCCGATGCTCTCTCGCACATCAATGCTACAACGAGTACGGCAGACAGCTCAATCGACCTTGCAGCAATCGCAGCTGCACAGGGCAACGATCCGGAGATAGAACAACTGCGTTGGTCCAGTTCCCTTAGGCTAGAGAGCGTTCCCATGAATTCACCCGAAGGGATGATTATTTGTGACACTTCATAAGGCATCCATCGCCCGGTTATTCCACTGGCTTTCCGCCGCTGAATCATTGACACGTTGCACAACATGTCTCACCCAGGCATACGTTCAACAGTCAAAATGGTCATCGAGCGCGTTCTCTGGCGCAATGTTAATCGCGACGTCCGCACATGTGCCAAAGCGTGCATACACTGCCAACGGTATAGAATTCATTGTCACATGCGTACCCCAGTAGGGAATTTTGCAGCCCCCGATGAGCGTTTCTACCAAGTGCATGTTGACCTTGTCGGACCTTTGCCACTCTCGAATGGGTGTACATATATCTTGACATGTGTAGATAGATTTACACAAGAAGAAGCAAGAAGCTATAACAATTACGAATTGCTCGTCAGAAATCGTCGCGCGAGCATTCTTGCAACGTTGGATTGACCGTTGTAGTGACCACCGATCGCGGCTCACATTCTGACTTAGCCTTCACGTCACTTCTCAACACATTAGGCTGTAGTCGAATTCGCACGACAGCTTACCATCCGGCAGCCAACGGGTTAGTTGAACGTTTTTATCGGCAACTGAAAAGTTCGTTATCCGCTAGCAACAACCCTTCGTGGCACAAGGTTCTGCCATTCGTCATGTTAGGTATCTGAAACAGGCTAAAGGCCGACCTGCATACCATCCTCGGCCAGTTAATCTATGGGTGCTCCTTACGTTTACCCGCAGAGATGGTTGCCCCACGTGCAACGGGACCCATCAACTTCGTGGATTACGGCGAGCGGTTGGCCCAGCACATGAGACGACTTCGACCAACCCCACCAACGGAACAGACGAAGCCAACGTAAGTAGATCTTCGTCTGTCAACTTGTTCTCACGTTTTCGTGCGTGCGGCTACTCCTCAACGATCTTTACACTGGCCGTATACAGGTCCATTCCGCGTACTCACGCGCTATGATAAGA
>JTDE01007295.1:19945-36284 GCA_014338405.1 Paragonimus skrjabini miyazakii | reverse complement strand
TCAGCGTGATTACAAAAGTACACTATGAATCCCATGAATACTCGTAAATGAACCGTGATTTTCAGATATTCAGAATGAATAACACTATACGAGAAATTGAGAAACTGGAATTCAGCTTAATAATTGGATCAGTCCATGCTGGACATAAGCACTTGAATCAGCTTCTCACATTGACAATGTTGAAGAAGAGTGTATGAGATTTTTTATTTGAACTCGTGGCCTGATTTCTTCACTAATATGAAATGTGCGTTCAGTGACAACCTACTGACCTCAGCGACAAGAATGAGAGGTCGTGGTGATCATAGAGGCGACGTCATTCCGTTCATATTCATCCACGCTATGCCCCTAAAATAGTATAGTCAGAACCTTGTACTTAGTGCGGACTTGTTATCATACCCGGTACTGGTCCATTACAAGAATGTACTGAGTTTCAAGAACTGTGTGTAAACCATTTGTCTGAAGCAATGGGACTAGATATCTGGAATAGAACCAAGTCGAATTTAATGTGTAAGGTCGCTTGCTCCACTGAGTCGCTATCTACCACCAATTATTTTTATATATAAACATGTTGAACATAGCATGATGATAAGGTAAAGGAAATGGACTTGTTCGCTGCAATTGTATCCTCGTTACCTAACCGTACGTATTAACGGTACTTAAACAAAATGAAGTCTTATATATGTAACAGTTTTAACTGTAAGGCTGATGTACATTACACTCTCCGAGTCACCAGGTAGGTTGTCAAATCGTCTGCCGTTTATGTTCTATTTTTTGTGCACGGACTGAATTACTACGGTCAGAAAACTAAGGTTAGTCCAGCGACGCTGTCCAACAACAGCCGACGCGCACGTGGCTTGATCACGTACTCCAACGCTGTGTACACCAGGGAATTTTGTCCGAGCTCCCTGCTTCCCATGGCCTGCGTTCAGCCTACACTGAACTCCTACATTAATCGATGTTTACATTTCGATCTACGATGACCAGTTTGAATAGACGTTTGACAACATACTGACTGCCGATCTACAGGTTGCACACAAATCGACAGGAGAAATTGTTCATGCAACCTAATTACATAGGTTGTTTACCATGGTCTGTTCAGTCATTTGGCCAAGAATGAGTAGAATATGATTGGGATCACCTTGATTTGATAAGTTCGAAGACACAGTGGGTTGTCTCGTACAGATTGTTCTGTCTGTTGGGGAAAATAGCAACATGAACGCGAGCAGATTTTTTGATTATTGTAGAGGAATACCGGTATTCAACAATGGTATTCCAGATCGGTGTTTCCGATTGTGTGTGATTTGGTTATGGGCGACTGCATTAATATACGAGCAGATTATAATAGACAGAAAAATCAGAATAGAGGGATACCTCAAATTTGACTATATACGGGATTCTCGGATCGTTTCAGAGCCTAGCACTTAAAAAGTTGCATAACTGCAACAATTCCGCATCTAGTCTGATCTATGGTACAGTACTGTGTTGTAATATGTGATCCGTTATTATATCAATTTTCTGTTTATATCTCAAATGTAGTGCATTTAGGGAAAACGGATTTGTGGTAACTTCCTACTTAGAAAGTTTAGTCAGCTATAGGTTGACAGTCGAGTAGTGTAAACAACATGCCCGATAGACCTCATAAGTTGACGTCATATACTGCTTAGTTGTTAACAAGATTGTCGTTAAAATTAACATCTGATTATAGGCAGAATTATTGATACACACCCCACGGAAATCTCGGCGATAATTGTCAGTCTTTTCATTGGTTCCGTTTTGTTGTTAATTCGAATATAATCAGGCTGCCTTTGTTCGTCAAACTCGAGTTGAACGAGGCATGACTGACGAAAAGCATGACCGGAATGGTACAACTTTGAGCACAACTTGACGTATTCTTTTGTGTCGTATTTTATGAACTCCGCTGTGTAACGTGTACCAGTTTTTGTTCAGGTTCGATATGGCATTAGATCAGAGAGAAATCAGTGTAACTACACATCACTGTGAATTATTTGAAAGTTTGTCCGAAAACATCTTTACACCTGTAGAAATTTAACGACGCATGGGATATCCGTTTACAAAGTGTCAATAGTATACTAGGTGAGAAAATGGGAGGTAAACTGTCGCAGATGCTCCGCCACTGCACCTAACTTGCAACAAAATTTGATTGTTGTTTAACCTACTTGTGAGTAGCATAAATTTGTGAACAAAATAAGAGAATATAACTAAATCCAGACATAAACAAATACAACAGTCAGCATAGATTAAGTGCTCATTCGTGCACGCACAAAGTGCTGACAGTAATCAAGCAGCATAATCTAAGCATGAACATTGCACTGGTCTGGTTTTCCCCTTTTACTTGTTTATAGTATACATGTTCACTTGATTTTGCTCTGGTCGTGTATTTTACAGATGTCGAACCTTGATGGTCGTATAACAAATTAAATTTCAGACGAGCCAACATATCCGTGAATGTTGCTCCTGCATCTACACCAAACTAAGCGAACCGACATGTGTTCTGTTGAAGTAACTTTCCTGTTTGCCAGTAAGCCATCAATGGAGACAATAGAATACTTGTGCAATTTTATTGAAAGCGACAACATTCCGATCGGTTTGGCAGCAGCATAACTGAAGGAATTGCTTCTCAAATGTACCCACAACGTGCATTTTATTTTTAATGGTGACACTTATAGACAAACTGATGGAGTGACAATGGGGTCTCCATTAGGACCACTACTGGCAGATATTTTTATGGGCAAGTTGAAACGAACGGCGCTGAGCACTGTTATAAATCAAATGGTTTTCTACAGGCGTTATGGTGATGATATATTCGCTATCACAAATTCATCCGTCAGCATAGGTGATATTTCGAAGGATTTCAACTGTGCACATCCCCTGATAAGCTTCACCTCGGAACTGGAGTCAGATGGATCTTTCCAATTACTGGACGTCTCTTTGAGTAGAAAGACTGACGGAAGTTTGAAACGTTCCGTTTATAGGAAGACAACTTGGTCGGGCCAGTACAGTAACTTTCATAGTTTTGCGCACTTAAAATACAAACACAACCTGGTCAAACGTTTGCGGATACAACCAGAAAAATCTGCTCAGCAGATACTTTGGAACAGGAGTTACAGCTTGTGACTCATATTCCACAAGAGAATGGCTACCACGACAATTTTGTGACCAAACATATGAAAGCACTTGAAGCATCAGTTAAGAATCAACGAGTTGATAAGACGTCCATGTTCATAGGACAACCATGCAAAGGAAGATATATTGGCTGAATCACTGACCCGTCGACTTAATAGTTCGCTTAAGAGGACGTTCAACGCAGCCAGACCGATTATCCCACTCATCAGTTCACCACTGATTGATCTAAGTCTGAAGGATAAAGTGGCAATCTACAACTCATCTATGGTGATTTACTCGTTCGTTTGCGATTGTTCACCAAACCACGTGAGTCGTACGACTCAACACTTTTCTAGAAGAATCAAAGAACATCATCCAGCATGGATCGGGACAGGTGAGAGAAACTCAATCACGAGTGCCATTGTAGGTCATCTGGCTGACAGCCATCATCAGGTCAACATAGATCGATCGTTCACTGTTATCCACAGGGTTCCACTGAACCGGTCAAAACTCGTTCGCCAACGAATTTTGGCTACCGCCGAGACGATTGCCATTCGATTACGTAATCCAACATTGTGTGAACAGAAAATTTTTGTTCAATTGCTGGTGTGAATTTTGACTGATACCAAGTTCCACATGTAACCGTTTTTAGTTTTATTTTCCCTTATAATTGTGACAGCCTGATGAGATTTTATCAAAAACCTAAATTTCTGACGGTAATTTCCTCGACCGCGTTGCAAGGATAGAATTAGAAACCTCTCACTGAGATATGGAGCTGCTTAGTTTCCAGTTTTCCTCTAAAATCATCGACAAGCAACGTGTCCAATAGGAATCTTACGCTTTTTGTTTGATATTAAAATCCCTATTTGATCTGATATGAGTGTTAATCCTACATAGCAATAGATAATCTTACTGCACCGCTATTGAATTACAGACATCCATTTCCGAATTCATAACATAACAGCGAAAATAGTTGATACTTTCAGAAAGGGAAACCCTCGCCTAGTTTTGTGAATAGCATGCTGTCACAACCTGTCCGGGCTTTGAGCGCCTCAAGATGAGTTCATCTCGGCTGACTTACACTAGCAAGAATGTATTGGTAGCAACAACTGATTAGGTCATAGTTGAATTATTTTGGGTGTTTAACAGAAGTTGGCAAGTTCGGTTGAGCATATTTTCAACTTGAATTTCCATAGCTAGTCTATCGATAAACCAACGTGGAAAACAAAATTCTGGTCTTAGCTATAACACCTCATGTACCTTGAAAGAATTACCGGCGTACCACTCCGGATTGCTTGGTACATTACAGTGAGCTTTCATTCCACTCAACCTCCAGTCAATTTGCGTTTGTCTAATTTCTGTTCGTGTTTCAAGGACTTTCAAATATATTCTGGAAATTTCTGTTACTTCCTCTATACCACACGAATCACAACTCGATTGGTATGTTCCTTAGGACTTTCCAACATTGATAATGTCGGCCGAGAATTTTGATTAGCCGAAAGATTTTGATTTGCCAATAAAATACTCTACCGGAAATTGTCAACGTTGTAAAACTGGTATGACAGTGGCTGATTACAGGGACAAAACTACTAAATAATTACACTTTTAACCCAGCTCAACACTCCAGAACATTGGAAATGGAACGACCTTGGTGACCATTCGAAACTTAGTTACTCCTGTTGAAATACAGTCCAACAGAGGTAGCATGAATTTTGGTAACCACAATTGGGAAACCTATCACTCCCGTACATGAAAGGGAGTCCCTGGAATTGCATCATTTGTTGGTGAGTTAAACTTTACGAGGACTTATAACGCAGTGTTCTCCAAAAATCGTGAACTTTGCATTCAACTGGTCTTATTATTCATAGCAAATGTGTTTGTGTCTCCGTATGTATATGTAATATTTTACAGGGGACAGCAATCCGTGAGCAGTTTTGTGAGGAGTTATATGGTCAATATCGTCACTGTAGTCTCTAATTATATCAAAGGTTTCTCGCCAGTGGTGGCTTCAAATGGATTGGTGATAGACAGCTCTGCCTTGAGTTTGACTACCAAGGTACCAATGGTACTGAAAGTCTGTATATAGGTTGCAACTGACTTCCATAAGTGTGGGTGTTCTTGTATATCCATGACAAGCGTTGATTAGCGCAATAACAGCTTATCACATCACGGGAAACGAATGACTCCCATCATCGGCTGTAAAAATTGGACCACCTAGTGGATCAGAAATATGTCCTAAAAAACTGCTAATGAAACAGGCACACCTTTGTGACCCCAACGTTTGGATAGGCACCACGTTCATGAGACCGACGGTCAATGACATCGTTACCGTTACCATCAGTATTGCATGCTTCAACAACCAGTCCGATCAAACAACCAGGCTAATCTCCAATAAGAATGCAACAGTTATTTACCTTTATGGAAATATCAAGTTGAACATCACTCAAAAATGATCACTGGTTTAACATTCAGATAAACTTCCCAGCCGGCCTCTTTCAAAACTAAGCACTATATTCGAGTTTTGCTCCCATTAGAGCTCGTAATTAGTGCATATGCCGGCTACAACCGGGATTTGAACTCTGGCCAAGCTTTCATGAGGCAACTGAGTTGACCACTGCGCCGTTGCCCGGCTAGAATGTCTATCTGAATGCGAAGGCTGCGATCAAACGCGAGTGATGTTCAACTTGAAATTACTCAAATCTTGGACCACTCATCAGTAATCTTTAAGGAAATGTAAGGATTGAAATTCAGGGCAGGTTAGCAGGAAAATTCTCCTGCCAGCAAGTCTAATAAAACTGAGAATGAACAAGAAAATGTAGCTGTTCGAGCAATGATCATTAAGTTGTCCAAATCTGAAGGAATGTCGGAATGAACAAGCATGTTGCTTAATAACAGCAACGCATATAATAACGTGTGGCCAATTTTACTTCAAGTGATGTTCACAGTGCCCATCCTTATTATGTTTACCGGTTCAGGCTGAAATCCTCGGAGTTGAAGTCACTGGCTCAGAACCTATGTACTGTCCATCACTAGTACAGGAAGATGCCGGCCGAGTACGTCTGTGGCAGCGTTTTCTCTCTTACCCTGTCTTCAGTCATCGCTGATGAAAATGATCGACATTTTACGTTATGTATAAAACCTCATACCATACTGTAAACTTCTGTTTAACCTATGGCAATTACGACTAGTAGATACACTGGACCAATTACATAATACATAGGTGGGCGCACTTTACATCAGTTATGCAGGGTGAGCTCCCAACTATGTCCAACGTATCATTTTCTACATATTTAAGCGAGGGTATTCTATCAGACAATTACCACAAAAGCCTTCGAACCACACGCATTTTCTTTGTCCAATATCCCCCAACAGAAAAATGTATGGTAAGAGAGTCTGCATTAGTTTAATGATTGCTGTCATGGATATTGCAGACTAAGTGATCAATTCGAAGAAGCCATTCAGTTAGGTGGCTGACGATTTCGTGTAATTCTCGAATTGCCATTGCACAGTACTGTCCATTCGAAGACATATGATTTAATAGTGTGTTAACGAAAACGACTTTCCCTGCTCCTGTACAAATCCAGTAAACTCATAATCAGCTCTTAGTATTTCGTTATACAATGGTCGTAATATTAAAAGATAGAGTAGACTCGTAAATTGGCTGCACATGCACACCACCCCTCTCAGTCATAGTTTGTTCGTAATACCAGAATATGACCTATAGTACTGTTAAATTATAAATTCGTATTGCATTGTCAAATATTCATTTTAAAGTGACGAGTGTTCGTTGAAAATTTCTCAGCCCTAAGTTTGAAGATTGAGTGGTGCTGAGAGAAAGTGACCAGTGTTATGTGTGCACTACGCACTGAAGTGAGAACTGAAAGGATGCAGGAGCCTTGTGTATCCTGGTTAAACTGGCATGAAAATGAATAGAATTTGCAGAATTTACCATACAACCAAATACAGCATAAGATTGATAGTGCCTGTGACATGCTATCAGGTAAGCTCCTGAGGCGTTAGTACAGAAAAAGGGGATATTACGCAAAGGATAGCAAAGCTTTCCCAGTAACCACACAAACACTCCGAAATAGATGTCACGCTACTGCAATTCAAGCGGTACTGGCTTCATTGTGACATACAAGATGTTCATAAAACGTCCAAATCTGATGAGTACTCGTTGCGTTGAGTTTTCAACCATCCCGATATTGAATGAGACAAATTCGTACAATACTCATAGAAATTAGCGGTTGGCAAGTTTACATAAACTAGATGGGAAGTCGTTAGCCGATGTAGACCCAAACTTTTCACAGTTTATTAATGATAATGAGATAAACCATCTCCCAATAAGGAAATTCACATCAAGGTTATACAGAACAGACAGGGAGCAGTCACTCCTACAGGCACACCAAGTATTATGTAGTAATGACTATGGTAATCCGATAGGTTGGCTCAACCACTGTTGTGCACAAACGTCGGCTGGTGAGTTCGGACGAGCATCGCTTCACGAAAAGCGAACAGCTTCGGGTTTTGATCGCGCAACAGTTTAATGGGTCAACTTGGTGATCTGTTGTCATGAGGTGTTTAGCAATCGGTGACGTCGGATTTCGAGCCGTCAGTGCACGAAGTTAGGCTGGTGCGTCATCTGCTGTTTCAACCACTTCGGGAAGTGTTCGGCGACTCACTATGATAGGTGTCCATCTGTTCTGCCTAAGTAAACATCACTGCAACTGCACGTGAACTGATACACAACATGGGAGACAGACGAGTTTGGTAAACTACATTCGCGATTGCAGAGAACTGGTTCTCTGATGGTTTGATATAAGCGCAACTGCGCAGCCGCATACTTTCGAACCAGAGTCGATTGCAATTTGTACTATATGTCGTTGGTCAAATGGTTACATTTGAATGGCGAGAATAGGAAACCATCCTTCGTTTGAGCCGTCAGTATGGGCTCAGTGCTCTTCTTCACCGTGTCTCCTCTCGAGGCGATCGGACAACCTGAGCATTACTCACAAGCGAAAGTGGTTGTGCGTTCACATATGATAATTCGGTCTTGCCCAACGTGAGGTCAATGGCGCAGTGGTAAACACGGTTGCATCATGAACAGCGTGTCCGTGGTTCATGTCCCGGCTGCAGTGGCGATGATATGCATTACTGACAAGCCCTAATGGGAGCGAAACTCGAGTCTAGTGCTTCTTTTCGAAAGGAGCCGACTGAAAAGTCTGTGGGAATGCGACAGCTCCGATCAGTTGTGGGTGATGTTCAAATCAAAAGATGAAGATTATCTCGAAAGGTCAAATGCCACATCCTGTTGACGGCCGAAACGGTTACAATTCGACTGTCTTACCTGAATTTGTGTGTGCGTAAACAATTCGTTCAAAATCTGGGGCCTCTTTGGCCAAACACGGCCGCCCAATCTGGAATAACAGGCCTCGTGAGAACGTGTGGTTCACGAAGCTAGGTTCAATTTGCTCAATCGCATTTCATACAACCAAATCGTTGTTAAAGCAAGAAAAATATTGTAAAACACAGTCCGTTGAGGGAAGAGTTACAAAATTATCTACATTGGTGTGGTCGATGTGGAATTGCTTATCAGAAGTAGTGTTGCGTTTGCAGTAGGACTAAGAGTTTTCCAAGCTGGCGAGAAAAGGCAGATAAAAAGCAGATATTCAACTCCTAACAAAGAGGTCATCGTAAATTAGTCTTGAACAGCGAGATACCCGGTGTTTTGTGGACGTCCGACAGGTCGTAGCTAGAAATCAATAGGCGTTTCATGCATGTGACAGTAACCCCTGAAGTTTTACCGCATCTTATCCTAATTACTAATCTCGAAGAAATTTTATCTTCTCAGTAAATATAAATTTTTATGGTAAGGCTCCAGAGCACGAAGGACCGCCAGCTAATATGTTTAGACTATAAAGAATTAGGGTGAACGGCACATAAAAACCGAATGAAATGGACTCAGTGCATGTGTTTATGCACTCTGGAGAAATGGTCTAACCTGACTGATTTTACATACGGAAGCGACAGCAATATACCCTCTCTCCTCGAACCTTCGGAAACCCACTGACTGACAAACAGGCATGCACATGCTACTAGAAGAAAGTGCGGGGTTATTTTTCCCATTTTTCGAAGGACCATCAATAACCCGTTACACATTCCGCGATCGTTGCTCAAGGCAATAAAAAACTAATACCGTATTCTTTTGTTTCTGATCCACTCGGGGTTCATTAGACAGACCTTCTCTGTCTATATGTGAACCGAAGCTAGGTGGCTGAAACTAGCATATTCACCTGCTTAGCTGGCGAAGACCAGATGGGCAACGTGCAACAAGTAGCCGTGAGTGGCTAGACGCTGAGTAAGGCAGATGAGCTGAACGGAACGAGGAGTGGTCTTGGAAAGTCTACAGAATGACAGACAGAACGCTACCTGAATTAGTTAGGCTTATGTAATGAAAGTACGGTTGTCTGCGAAAAGTCGGGCTTTGTTAGCCAGACGACCGTTTGTGGAACGGCCGTTGTATCTTTAGTAGACGTTGTCCTGCTGCTTAGTATTCATTCACGGATAGTGATGCTTGTCGTCTAACCAAGAGTGAACCACTACGCGCACAAAACAAGATTGACAAAACATTCGAAATGCACACTCTACGCAATCTACTGACTGGGAGCGTGTTCCCGTTGCGTAATTTATGAATCAGACGAACAGATCCATAACAGTGATTAAAGAACGTCATAAAAACAGTTTGATCAACTGAAGTTTCATGATTATTCTATTGTATAAGTCGCGCGAGAAAAGTATGGGTGTCTTGATGGTGTGAGAGCGATTCAACACTGTTCCAAATCAAACGTCCATGAATGAGCTGTACTCGCAACAGTGAAATAAAAATGGGCTTCCTGGTCCCGAGATCCAACAAAACCTCATCATTTCACTAGCTCTTCAAGTCAACTGACAGGACAGCTTGTCGCATACATCGGTCTAAAAGCGATTGTACTGGTCCGCGAAGCTCAATAAACAAAATGTAAATTCAAGGTTGTATTTGTTCTGTCGTGACACTTATCCCAAAGTTTGATTTCAACCTGTTCATTGCATGAATAGAACGTTCTACTCCGAATCATGGCAACCGAGGATTGTAAGGTACGCCATAAATACTTAACACTATCGCTCGCGTTCCGATTGGGTACTTGAATAGATCAGGTCAAAACTGAGGGGAACAACTTAGAACTTGTGCTTCTAGTTTTAGGTGCCTTTAAATGAAGAATAGAAGACATGAGTTTGCAAGAATGAAAGCGTTTCATACGTCCAACGAATTAATATAGCTGTTTGAGTACGTGAGTGTTCTAGTAGTCACAACCTGTTACAGACATTCAAGTCAATATATGTTGTGCGCTAATTTGTACAGCACTCACGTTTGCCGCGTGAGTGCATATCGGTGCTACGAACATCAGAGTGTAATTTGCAATGGAACGCACTTCCTTTTTGGGGTGAGGTGTGAACGTGAGTTTCATATCCAAACGTCTGCTACAGAATGCATGTAGATCCCACCGAAACTAGTTGATCGGGTAAGAAACAAAGACAATTTTCTATCTCAATTCCCATGCACTTCATTGTACTAGACATATTGAGGGCGGACGACAATTTTGTGAGCCTTCATGGAGCAATTCAAGGCTGATTACAAAATCTGTTTAATGCCGCAGACTAGGCAGTCTACGGACACATCGGAGAAATCCAGTGCGAACTTTGGGAAGTCTCTTGCATTTTGAATGTGTTCCTTTTGAAAATCGCAGTATTTAATAATTGCTATGTACTCAGTTTGGGAAAAACTGTGTACTCACCTGTTACCAACTTTTAGTCCACACTGAATATGCGTGAGAGAAAAAACACGAATATCTCTTCAAGGACAGAGTGAACCAGTTACAGACATGTGCTGAATAAGTGTGCAACCCCAAGCAAACACAACAGCCCTTCAGGTTAACACCACATTATTGACGATTGCGTGACCACTGATGACCAGTGAAATAACGCTGATCACTTTCATTGAGCAAGTGTTCGCCTGATTTAGCACGTGATATACGAAGAATTCAACTGCTCCACTGAGCAAATTGGGTAGGTGTCACCTGCCTGAATGGGATCCTCATGATCACTCAAATCGCTGGTTAGGGACGCTATCCGAGATGGCAGTCTGTCGTAGTCAATGGCGTACCTGCATTCATACCATTTCCAGTTCTTCCACTTTGTCTTCTTTTATCGATTTTCGAACTTCTTAGCAGCGTTTGCGTTTGGAATATTCCACGTCGCTGCTGAAGTGAGCGGCGGCCCTAGTCACAGTACCCTTTGGTCAGACTCATGGCTGCTATGATGATGATGATGATGATGGCTCTCTGTTTTCAAAAGCTGCCGACGCAACCAATCTGGTTGCTATGGTACAAAGATCATTTACTCCATTTTGTTCGCACTCATGTGACGTTAGTGTGCTTCAGTGAGTCCTCGCCAAGAGTCACGCCTTTGTGACGGAATGTTCTACGTAATCGACTGATGAGAGTAATCGGGATGTTCGAACTTCACAGTGCACATTTTTTTCTTGTTCTGATGAACCAACCAAGTGAAAAATACAATTCGTGTTCAGTTTTGGTGCACTTCATTTGCTCAAAATACCCAGCCTTGCGCAGATAGATCGTGGCTCAAAACAGTCGGCTTTCGGGAAGAGTATGGTCGCGGCACATTCCACTCAAAGCCCATCAAACAGTTGGCTTAATTATATACCTAGTTGGAGAGAGTTCCGAATTCCTTCCTTAATTAATATGACATGGTTATGTGATGCATCTGTTAACATTGCTATCTGGGTAAAAAAATGTGTTCTATAGGAACAACGTAAATTTGCCAATTACCACAACTACCTCGTCATCCTAAGTGGAAACTAGTCTCGATTTTGTCAGAAGGAATATTAGTTCATCGTGTGACGAATATAGTGAGAAACAGATCTTTCGAAGTCAACACACAGATCGTGCCGTACTCTGAAGAATTTGCATCCAGTGTTCTTTTAAGCAATTGACAATGAATCAAACCGTATAGTCGGTATTTTAGGCACTAAAAAATTCTAGGCTGTGCCTTATACTTGTCGGGTTCATTATCTGTACGCTATGCGGGAATGTCAACCAGAAGACTGTGAACAATTGGAACACATTGGAAATATTGATTAAACGTACGTTTACGTTCTATATAGTCCGGTCAGGTTTACCGTGTACTTCAAGATGGTAGCAGTGATACCATGTATCCTCATTGTTGTAACTTCATTGAGCTGGATCTCCCACCTCATCTCCATCGTTACTTAAATGAAATGATTCTCATCATTACTAAGCTTCTAGCACATTAACACATGAGGTTCCACCTCTCAACCGCTAGTAGACCAACTTGTACATAACAGGCGTTAAGGTGTACATACACTGGATGTACTTCCAAACTGTGAAGAAGTTAATGTCAGTTTTCTAGATAAGTTTATTGCTCATAAGTTTTCGTGTGTATGGTTTGCGCGGCTTGGTGTAAACTTAGGAGTAGCAGTCAGGAGTATGTGGGATCGTCTGAAATGTAAGATGTCATAGGATCACTAATATTCGGCAGTATTAACCTGAACGACCAAATCAAAATCAAGTGCATGATACCGGATGACATTCTCACGCCCACATTTTCCATGTAAACAGACGAAGCTTCCTATCTCGAGCGCATAACGCATATTACTGATATGACGAATTACTTTAAATTTACCATCAACCTGTTTCATACCTCTTGTTAATCTCCAGCTAATCCTATGCTGCTATCGTTGAATTGCGGTGATCTTCCACAACGAGTGAAAAATCTGATCAAATACATATACCTATTTACTCCAACTGATAGAACAATCTTTGGAAAGCAGCTTATAGAGCTTCGAAATTATGCATTCAGGGTTACATCAACCGTGTTCTGGTTATTTGTGGTTGAGTGGTTGAATAGAACTCAGCAACCTGAGGCTGCAGTAACATCTGTGTCTAATGCTTAATGACACATCCATCATATCTGTTTGTGTTCTGAAGATAGACACTCAGTATTTTGTTAGATATCTGGTTCCGTTGGCCATCATGGATCGTAATGTAAACTCCGACTGAAGCTTATTGAGACCAAGCGCGACTGAGAGTCTCCTATATGTTTGACGGAGAAATCGTGAATAGACAACTTGACTGTTCCAACAGCATTCAATTAGGTGATCAATATTCATAGGCCAACAACAGCAACAAACAGCCTTGTTCACATTATAGAAGTGAATAGTCAGCGCGTCCACATTTTTATAAAAAGCAGCAAATCTGAAATGATGAAGTTATACCCTTGTCAGTTGAGGATTGCCAACTACTGCGTCTGACTACAGACTATTTGGCCAAGTTGGCTGTAGTCGTGGACATCATGTATGGCATTAATATCAGTCCCAAACATTTCCTTGTTTGACTTTTCATCCACAAACTGTCATATCTGTGCGAGACAGATACTAAGATACGGATGAACTGGGACGTCTTCCATTGAACGTCAGCTGAGGAGCATATATCGCGAATTCAGAACAATCCGCTCATTGGCAGATTAGATATTCTGATCAGCGAAATACATACCTTATCAAATCACGTGTCAATATCAACAATGTATATTGCAGTAATTAGCTCGCAGTGAGTTGTTAGTATTCACCGGGAAAATCCGAAAGTGCTGTTTGGAGGGTAGATTGTATGTGTGGAGAAGCAGTAAACTGGTTGAACATTTGGGATAGGATTCTCACTGTAATGTACGTTGAACGAACCTAAGTTTTAGAGGTTAGGCACATTGTGGACAAGTCTTGTGGTATTTCAGCTTGCTAGATTCAGAGGGGGAGTTGGAAACACATACAGTGAGACAATTGTCTTGGATCTCGCAAGTGGAAGGGTGCGTTTGAACAGAGCTTGTCAGGCTGAGGTTAGTTTCACTTTCAGCCATCTTGGACATATGTCACCCAATCCACCCGATGATCACCAAAAAACGCAGAGATAGCTTAAAGTCCGTGAAAGATATAAGTTCTGTTTAGTATAAGCCAATTACGTGAAACTTAAAAGCATCAATAACATCATAACAAAGCCTAGCGGCTAGTCAGTTTGCGATGTGGACGGCAATGACCAAAATATACTCCAACGATCCCCATAGCCCGGGATTTTATATTTAGCTACGCTCTAGGAATTCTGACGGTATGTCCTGCATCGGCTTCCCAGAAGTATACAGAAGCCCCATTGTGTGGTTTGGTATTGTATATATGTCTGACTGCTAACAATTTTAGTACGGACTACTGAGTTCTGTCGTTTACTTTAACTTAGAATATTCAGATATTCACAACAACTCTCACAACATGAAGTTAAAGGCATTTTCAACTTCGAGCGGCATCCGGGATTTACTGTAAAGTCTGCATGTCCCAGAATTCATTATATTCCTAGTTTGCTTAGAATAGTCTGATCCATCTGGAAAAGTGCGCTTCACGTTAGCAAGAAGAGTGTTAAAGAAATAATTCAGTCGGTTACTTTCGAAAACTTGAACGGACACCCTAAATTGGTCAACACTCCACGTGCAGCCGCTTTTATGAGTGTAACTACTAACCAAACTTGATGAATCCATGATGCTTGCGTGCAACTGATCCAAAACAAATGGTACTGTTGATTCTGGCCAGAATCAATGGAAGTTGTGTTCGGATTACTCCAACTAAAACTGGTAGTTGGATGGCCAAGTAGCAGCTGAGGGATTGGACCACGGAACCGACACACCCAGCGCAGCGACGCTACCGCTTGACTAACCGTCTACTACCGGCTTTTTGCACAATGCCAATCTCAACTGATCTCCATACCTATACCCCACTGGTCAAACTATCGTACTGTAGGTCCTATACATATATCCCCCTGTATTGATTACATTAATTACTGGCCGAACGTTTCTTGCATTATTACACGTTATCAACCCTGCATCAACATTACGAACTTCCCCATGAACTCGCTCTTTGTTTGTTTTGCACCGCCGCACTGAACTGTTTACGCTACCATGTTATTGGTTGATATTTGCTGACGGTTAAATTCCGTGCACAGAGTTCAATTGGTTGTAAGTTGTATAATTTGCTAACCGTTGCTTATTTATGTACAGAACCAGTTTTATGTGAGTAAACCTTCAACATTCCGTCTTGTTCTGCCCTGAATCAAGAGGTTTACAACCGCCCCGGTAGACTGCGTATAGCCGTGAATCCTGACAGATTCTACAGGTACATTCGAAATGTGCAAAGTGAACAGGCATACGTGGACTTGAGTAACTGAGATTCAGCTTAGAATAGTCTGCTTCGAAACATGCATTTGAGCCAGGTTCTGATATCAGCTTCGTTCAAAAGGACAATATGAATAGTCCCAATTGGACTTGAGCTCTGATCCCCGCGCCAATGTAGAACGTGTGTCCAGTGGTAAGCAACCAAACGCAGCAGCACGTATCGAGGGTGCTGGCAACCGTGGTGGTTATGTTATTCGGCCTTCATTCACTCACACTGTCTGCCCGAAAACGTGCAGTCAAAAAATTGAACTTACCGGGGCTTCACTATCATGCGCCGTATAAATCCATTACATGAATGTACTTATTTCGAACATTGTTTGGAAACCACTTGACTGATACCATGGAACTAGGCCTCATGATTGGAACAAACTCGACGTAGTTGATTAGAATTCCTTGTTCCACCGTGCCTTTATTGACCACATCTTGCTATTCTGTGTAATTGTGTTACATTTGACGTGATGCTGAAACACGGTAAGCGGGGCTGCTCACTGTCTGCTTCATCTCACGAGCAAACCGCACGTACCAGCAGTACTTAAACAAAACATAAATACATATACGTAACGCATCTATTTGAACGACAAAAGAGCACGTGCATCAAACTCTCCGAATCCTTAGGTAGTTCACTGGTGGCACGTTGGACATGTCTCTCATTTTCCTTCAACTAACTGCGAGTATCCAAGTTTGGACTGAATTAATGCGGTTAACATACTGTGGTTAATGCAACAACAATGCTCGACTACAACCGAATTGCATGCAGCTGGATCACGTAATTCAAGGTTGTGTGAACGGAAGAAGTTTGTTCGAGCCCTTATTCTCCTGTGATCAGCGGTCAGTCCCCTATTCACCAAACACAAGAAACATAGAATGCATGTGGACT
>JTDE01007294.1:10714-22155 GCA_014338405.1 Paragonimus skrjabini miyazakii | reverse complement strand
TGCCCGAACCACAGTACCCTCTCGTCAGGCCCATGAACGTTAGGAGCGAGCGAAACGAAATATAAGTCGACTGTGAAATCTGTACAACAGTATCATCATGCAAGTACCAGCACGACTTGAAAACCCACATAACCAAGTGAAACTGCTGCAGGTAAACAAAGTGGAGTTAGTGCACAAGTTTATGAATAAAGTCATTCATCAGAAATGTTTACCTAAAGCGAACACTGCCCTACAGGAGCGTGTAAACTGGTGGGATATAATTTTGGGGAAGTCAGACAGGGATTGTGGAACCAGTACTATGGAAAAACAGCAAAATAATTTTGTTACCAGACGATCAGCCGGATAACAACATTTTAAAAGTGAACCGGATTTGCGGTCAGTTGTAAGTTTTCTTTTCGTACGATTAGGCAAATGACAAAAAATACATTTCCAAAGCTTGTTATTAGTGATTCCACAACTAGACACCTACGAAGATTCACAAACCGCAACACCACCTCTGGGATGATCGGCTCGCTTCAAGTTCACGAGAAATGTTCCACGGTTACAGAGTGCATTCGTTTCGAAATTTAATCTGGAAGACATTCCATTGAGCAGCAGGATGCGGACGTTACGAAAAAACACGATCTACCCAGGGGAAAATTAGCATCCTATCCATATCCCAGGTCGCCTAACTTTTACTCGCACCGGTTCATGATAACAAAAAAGACGGCGAAGAACTACAAGGGCCAAACAGCTTCAAACATCAACCAAGCTCTTCCAGCTTACCCAAAGAGCCCTCTACGTTCAACCCGGAGCCATAGCCAACGACAATCACTCCGCAACACAACAGAGCGTAGCGCGACGTCGATGTGTGCAAGATGAAGTAAGTGAAGATCTGAACATGAAAAAAGGTACAGCTTGGTTGATGGGATGGAACATAAACCATTCATAATTGAAGGGAGTGTTAAAAAATACTATAAGTATACTATGAACTATGCAGCTTCTAAACACTTTGACGGCAAAATAGTCAATCATACATTCAGTCATTACCAAATATCGTTTTGAGAACGACAAGGTAACGAACAAGACTTGTTTTCTGTTTAATCATCAGGCTAACTACAACACAATAAATATGAAAAAAGTAACTGGGGTGAATCAGAAAAACGGTCAATAGTAGTTATCGACGGCGTGTTTGTTATCAGTTACGCAATCACTGTTTCAAATCCTGGGCTTGATTGTTTGTGGGCCAGGGGAGATTGTGTCCGCACGAACTTCTTCTGAGCACAGAGGTCAGGGTTGCGTAATCGGATACTAGTGGCCTCGGCAACGATCAACATTCGGAATCTCACCACTTTTGATTGATGCCTTGGCACTCGGTAGACAATCCGAAAAGCGTCTTTCTTACTGGCAGAATGATGTCAATCAAATGAACAGCAATCGCGCTTTAAACCGTTTTAACCACACCACTATTCATATACGCAGGATCACGTTCACGCACGCTGTCAGACAATCGCCTTGTAATACGACCAATGTATGATGCTCGACAACAGCAAACAAATGAGTACACACAACAGTTGGTTGTAGAGCATGGAAGTTTGTCTTTGAGTTGTGACATGATAGCGGTTGTTGAACGGAGACTCACGCACAATTGAGTGACATGGTAGACCGCTTCCACTGACTTTCTGAGCTTTCTTGAGATAACTTCGGCCATAGAATCTCCCTTGAAAGGAAGACTAATAAACGCAAGTTTCTTACTCACAGACGGCGACTTAAGTTTCGACTCTATCGCTTGCATCGCCTTCTAAATGAAACGCACCGGGTAGTCATTCTGTATGAATACTTCTTGTAGTAAGTCTAGCTGAGCTTGTAAAGTGTCAGAGATACAGATCTTTAACGCCCTACCCGTCAGATATCGTATGAGGTTTCGCCTGATTTCGCGGAACGAAATTAGTCTGTAATTAGCCTGATGACCAAACACAGAAAACAAGTCTTGTTCGTTACCTTATCGTTCTCGTGACTTCACTAGGTATTTTCGAACGAAAGATCGTTAGGTTAGAGTAAGTATACAATATATTCCGAACAAACGCTAGCAACAATACTTATTGTCCAATGCAACCCAATTAGTACTTTGTACGAAACAAGTTGTAAAGGGTTTTCTCCAGATTTGAAGGTTCGTATAGATGATTCTCGAAAGTCCCCAACCAATTTATTCGAAAAAAACGGGTAGAAACTGAGTTTAATATACTAGGACCTAATCACTGAACAAAGATATTGTAACCATTACCCACAAGTGATCCGAAAAGAAGGTTTGGTTGTAGCCGGCAAAACACAAGGGATAAATTGTTTGTGGAAACTCCATTTAAGTAAACTCTGGTAAAACAGCGTCTAGCAACGGATGTTGATATCCAACTCGTCACAGAACTACGCTTAACGGCTTGGAGTCACAAAGCGAAACGTTGATCCCGATCATTCAAAGTAACTGCGACCTGATCGACAGCCTGTTCATGTCTACTATGGCAATCACTTGAAGATTTAGTAATCCACGTTTTAACATATCTCACTGTCGCGATAAAGCACCCCATTGGTAACATAACCGGTAGAACATATTTGACTACGGATACTATCCCTTTCCAGTAAGCCACCTAGTAGTGAAATGAACCGGCGTACCAACAAAGAAAAATTCCATTCAATTATCGGATGAACAGAGCTTTCACGTTCTTAGCACAACCAGCATTTGAGTTAAGACCAACGCTCTCAAGAGGCAACCATGTTGATTGCTACGGGATAACCCTTTCACCAACCACGATCGAATGACGGTTTCTGAACGCCCAGTCACATTCGCTTGCCAATAATATTTAGGTCACTCGAGAGCAGAAGTTTCACTTAAACTTAAGTTCTTGGAACGATACAAGGCATCCGACCCAAAAGAACTCCACCTGTCTTTTACAGATGGGAACCCAGTCTTGGTCAAAGAAGTGACGGCTGTGTGCCAAAACCTCTGAATTAACAGTCATTTTAAATGACCGAGGTTCGGTTAACATCATTACTATTTACAAAATTGGTTCAACTACTTGGTATGCAAAACCACGAAGGATTAGACTGATTCCTATTGCACCGAAGCTGTTTGCAGCCATTATACTTCGTGAGCAATATATCCATGAGCGGCAACCTGATATTTGACCTGACAGTAGTTGCACCGACCACATCTTCACATTTTGCCAGAGGCTTAAAATGTGCCATTCACATAAAAAGTCGACAATCATCGAATTGTTGGATACAAAAGCCTTTTTATTCGGTTATCACGACTGCACCTTATGAATGCCCGAAGAGTCCATCAATAACCTCGAAGCAATCTATGGTCAGGCCTCCGCCGGGTTAGGACTTATGGCAGCTTATAGCCGACCCGCAACATCTCAAGCTGGATGCGACAAGGTTTTCTATGCGACTCTGCAGTGGACAGGAGGCTAGAGCGCGTTCTGACGGACTGTGAATAAAGAAGCGTGAAATGATTTCAGGCATTTGACTTCGATACACGAGGCGTACGAAAAACATTGCTCTGACATGAGTGTTCACAGGGAGTCCAGAATACATGCAGATAACCAGCCTTCGTTCGTCAGTCTGGTATGACCCACGCACCTTCAAAGTGTAGGATTGGCAGAACTCTGTCTGCTCCCATCCTGGACGGTGAGCCGTTGCAGATGGTCGAGCACTTAGAAGCAGCATTAGCGCTAGCAGGATGTCTGATGAGATCACAAATCATATAGCCAAGGCTCAGATGGCGTTTACCAACTTACCTCATTTGTGATGCTGACATGAACTCAGTCTTCTAGTGGAAAGTCTAATGTATATTGCCATTGTGAAAGTCTTACTGAGGCAGCGTCAAGTTTAACGTCGGCCAACAATCGCCGCATTCCCCAACTATAAAGGTGCGTTCTATTCGGTGGATCGATCTACACTTTTAGGGTCGTTTAAACGCAAGTATGTACCGACTAAGTATTTGAACATAATGTCGGCGCTTTATTCCCATACCACAGCTCAGTTTACGGTTAACTGTTTCAAAATTCCAGCACCAGAAGCGACGTGCGTTAAGGTTGTCCAGTTTCTCCCGCTTTGTTGAATTCCGCGATAGAGGAATAAGTAGACAATTGACTGCGACACACAAGATGTCGGTGTAGACCTCCTGCCTGGTGGAAGATTGACTAATCTTCATTGTTGACGACAATATACTGTTGTTGGACAACTTTCATGCTTCACAAAAAATGTTAGAAGATATTTCGCGCTCTGCCAAACACTTCAGAATACGACTTGCAGCCTCATGATGCAAAGTATTTCGGTAAGATTGCTTTGACTATGTAGATTTAATATTGGATAATGAAGTCATAGAGGTTGTTGAACGGTTTGTAGACAGCAATACGTCGAAGGTTCACACTGGCGCTTAACTGCCACACAATCACGAAGGAAGAGAGGAGAAAAAAGAACAGGAGAGGGAGGGAAACTAACTATTGAAAATGGTTACGTCTATATTCAAATTCGGTGTGGCAAACGACTAGCTGGCATCCTTAGTACATGGCCTAAACATGAGTCTGTATAAATGTAGTGGCTGAACAAAATAACTCGTTTGACAATCACTGCCAAACACCCGCTTCCTAACCTCCTCGTTGCTTACTCGTTGGTGCCACCCGATACGAGACTTTTCACGTCTACCCTGAACAGCCAGGTTTCAATGCCGTAAAGTAATACAGTCCTCACTGTTGTCTGATATAAGAGACCCTTGGTCTTCAGAGAAATACCTCTGTCGTTATAGGTGTCTCATATTAGCGAACACCGCCCTAGCCTTGGAAATACGCGCCTCTATTTCATTCCCAACACTTCCGCCGTCGCCGCTGATGCAACTTCCCAGGTATACAAATCGGTCAACAACCTCCATTATCTAACAGTAAACATTATATAACATCAAATCTACGTAATCACAGCAATCTTGCAAAAGCACTTTGGATTTCGAAGCTGCATAGCGCATTCCGAAATATTCAGCAGAACGCCAAATAGCTTTTAGTGTTGTTTGTGCCGTTTGAAAGTGGTCAAACAGCAACATGTTATCGTCAGCATAATCAAGATCAGTCAGTTTTTCACCAGGTAGAAGGTCCACGACAGCATCATCTGAGTGTCGTAGACAGCCCTCTATTATTTCGTCTATGATGAAATTGAACAAAATTGGTGAAAAGGGACAGCCTTGAAGTACACCGCTCCTAGTGCTGAAACTGTCAGATAGTTCGCTGTAAACCCTAGCCTGAGCTGAACGATGGGAATAAAACGCCGACATTGCGTTCACATACTTGGTCGGTACACCCCTGCTTTTAAGTGACTAAAAGTGTAGATCGATCCACTGAATCGAACGCACCTTTATATTCGATAAATACGGCGATTTTTGGCTGGCGGTAGACATGACGCTGTTCCAAAAGTTGACGGGGGTAAAAATGTGATTTGTACAACCCCGCCCACACCGAAACCCTGCCTGTTCTTCCCTAATGTCTATCTCCCGAACAGCAGAGTCGACGAAGTATAATGGATGCCAGAACTCTTGACTGGACTTATTATAAATTAGTGTGCCATCTGCCTCGTTGATAGCTTCACTGACAGACGATCGCCTGGGACCAGTGGCACGGATTAGCTTAAAGAGTTCGCCGGTGTTCCCTGAGGCAAAAGCGGTTTCCACTTCCTTAACTTTTTCCACTAACTAAGTCTCACGATCAGCCTTTAGACTACGTTTCAGTTTCCTACGGATATCTCTTCTAGACTTGTAATGTGAACTATCAACAGGAACCTTCCACCTGGCTTTTACAACTCCAGGGCTTTCTCTGAAACCCAATGTTTGTTAGGTCCAGGTACCCCTGTGCCGCATGCTACAGTACCTGCTTTCTGAATAGCCTGTGAGATTTGTGTCCAACAGCTACTAGGGTCTTCGGAGAGATTACCACAAAGGCGGCTTTCTAAGCTGGTTTGGTACTTATGCTTTACTGATGGTAAAGCCAGTTTCACAACAGCCAGTCGTTGGTGTTGGTGAGGTCGTTGACCAGCAAAAGTAAGAACAAAACGACAACATACCGATGCATGATCTGAGTCCAAGTACGTGCTCCAATAAGAACGACAGTCGTGAATGGAACCCCGTCACCTATAACTAACACCTATGTGATCTGTCTGAGAGCAGGCCCGACTCGGAGAAGGTGGGCGCCATGTACAGCAGTGACGTACACGATGCCTAAAACTAGTGCTGGCTAAAAATAGCTTATACTCAGCGCACAGCTGCAACAATCGCCCACCATTATCTGGTCGACATGACATTATCTCAAACTCGCCATCTGAACGAGATTCGGCCTCAAAGAGGCGGCCGACCAGAGCGTTCGTATTTCCGGCCAGAGCGAATTTATCAGAACCATTTGTCGACCGAGGGAGAATGACCAGATCCGAATAAAATGCGTCTTTGGCATCGGTGTCAACACAGTTAGTAGGAACATAAACTGACACAAAGAAAAGATTTGTGATGGTTTTGCGCCTAGAGCTGGCCTTAACAGAACCTGCCAAGCGAACGGCACAAAGTCTACTGTAAACAATAATCTAATCTACTAATGCTGCTGCAACTTTCGTGCTGAGTACTATACCTACCCCAGCCTGACCTGTAGCGGTGGCTGCGGAGTCACCCGAAGTGTATAACCAGTATCGAGTAGACAGTGCGGGTGCTGTTAGTTCCACACGTTGACTACTGTCCTGGATTCTAGTCTCCGAGATATAGTAGACATTGACATGCAACGAGTCTGACGTTTGTGCAAGAGCGGCCTGCTGACCTATTTATTTTAGCGTGCGAACACTGAAGGCACTTATATTAATTCGCATTCTAGGTATAAGCGAGACAAGGGAGGCCTGAAGCTGAATGGTTAGAGACGGAACTTACCGGTTCAGTGTTACCACGGTTAGCTACATCTGTTGTGGGACCTGTAGAATATTGTCCAGAAATGGAGGTCGGGAGGGGTCTGAGAACTAAATTTGATAGGAGAGCGGGGAGGGGTCAGCAGTAGCATGTTTCCGCCTATTCACCCTGCTATATGCAGCAGATAGGGCGACCCGATTTATACTGCGAGACGGCCGATGCCGTATGGAATTACTTGTGTTGATTATTCATGGTTGTATGTGGGCTGAGATACTGCAAAGACGCCCAGACGTAGACAGGAGAACGATTGAAGTTTTCAACCAAAGCCTTTGGCTCAAAAGTCTGTACCGCAAGGCAGTGAATGGGTGGCAATGCATCGGAACTAGTACTTTTTCCGGAAAAAATGTCAACTTTCTTCCAACCCCAAACCTGGAGGACCAGGAGATTGGTTTGTCAGACCTCCACCTACTGGCCTGCTTGGTATGAGTGACTCTATCGGTGTGGTGGCCACACCGTCCAGTTTAGCCCAATAGGTCATCGAGGTGCACAAGCCGTCACATCACGTCAAAGTCCATTCTCGTTGTGACAAAGCTGCATCAGTGGCGGTGGAGGTGTAGGGAATGAAATAGAGGCGCATATTTCTAAGGCTAAGGCGGTGTTCGCTAATATGAGACACCCATAACGACAGAGGTATTTCTCTGAAGACTAAGGGTCTCGTACATCAGACGATAGTGAGAGCTGTACTACTTTACGGCAGTGAAATCTGGCCGCTCAGGGTAGACTTGAAACGTCTTCATGTGTTTGACCACCAATGTCTGCGTTAAATCACTCGTATCGGGTGGCACCAGCGAGTGAGCAACAAGGAGGTTAGGAAGTAGGTGGTTGGCAGTGATTGTCAAACGAGTTATTTTGTTCAGTCACTACATTTATACACTCATATGGTTAGACCATATACTAAGGATGCGAGCCAGTCAATGGTCGCACCCAGCAATGTCTGCTGACGCGGTGGCTGACTGGCGTGAAGTGCGAGGTGGACTGATGGTGACCTGGCGTAGACAAATGAAGCCGTTCACGAAGAGGTTGATCACTGTAGACCGGGTTCGTCTCCCGGGTTGGCGACACACAGAGTCGGTAGCTGGCGAAGTTAAAGGATGACGACTAATCGAGTTCAGTGGCGTGAATGTTTTCGTTGTTTGGCCCAGTTGTCTGCGAAGTGAATGCACTTAATGACGCTGGGTAGTGAAAGCCGTGTGGAATCTGTCTTGCTGACGACACTTTACTTTCACTTACAGCTTGGTGGTTTGTGATGCAAGGTGTAAACATCTTGACGTAGTATGTTTGAATATAGACGTAGCAATTTTTTTTAATAGTTCGGTCCCTTCCCGTACCTTTCTTTTTTCTACCTCTTTATACACGGTTTACTTTTTCTTCTTCATGGATGTGTGGTAGGTAAGCATCAATGTAAACCACTGATGTATTGCTGTCTATGATGATGATGATGACTGGATTTGACAGAAACATGGCAGCATACTTAAGAGAACGTGAGTAAAGGCAGGAAGTCCAAAATTTGGTTTCGGCTTAAACTTAATTGTGACATAAGGGCCACAATTGGCAGCAGACTTCACTTTAGGTCTCTGCAGCGAAAATTGACAATGCCGACCTTGTAATCAGAACAAGCGGTTTCACAAACAGAATGAGAAAACATGAACAAACTGGATCCAATATCATTGACCTGTAACAATGGAAGATTCTCACGACAACTTTGTCGCATTCTATCGAGGAGACCAGGAAACCAGCTGATTCATTTTTAAATCGTTTAGTAACTTAGTAAGTAGGGAGTTCGGCCCTCCACTGTAAAGGTAGAGGTCCGAACTTGAGCAGGTTCCCGCTAGTCGATAGGTCCGAACAAGTACGAGAGTGAACGTGAAGTGTTGAGTGGCAGGTGGCAGTTATTGAGAGGACGACAGATTAGTGGTAAAAATGTGCCATTTATTCAGAATTTTAAACCCTATCTCATCACTTGGTAACTCAAACAAAGCACAAATGAGCACATTTTTTTGGAGACCGACAAAACAAGAGACCACGTTAAAGACGAAACACATTGCTGCTGATATAAATGCACGGGTGGTGAAAGTGAATGAAGAGGATTTTTGGAAAAACGGCGAAATCCTAAAGGAAGATAAATCCCAGAAGTGTTCATCACACTGATTAGTTCAAAGTGTATTTTCAATGACAAACGGAACAAAGAGAAGCTATGGGATCAAAAGATGATAATTCAATGAGTGAACAAGTGAGAAACAAGATAAACTCGTCAGTACCAGGTGCAGTAGAACAAAGGCGGGAGCAGAAGTAAGGAAAACGCTGACCGATAACAAATAAATCGATAGAAGGCTTATCTATTTTACTACAAAACGACCAGCCTATCAAACTCTGTTGGGCGAACAAACACTTCTTTTGATAATGTGGGAATGCGTTGACACAGAACGCAACAACCGTGGGCAGATGACCAAGTTACTTCACTTAGATGTTGCAGTTAGTTTTCTTACAGACTCTAAAACCGCAAGGTAACAGACATCCGTGTTCGTTCGTATAAACCCTGCACCAAATATTAAGTATTCCTTATTCGCACTGGTGTATTCAACCATCGAAAGACATCTAAAACGTCTGAAATTCCGAAATCCATGGACATTACTAGCGCGAACTTATAATTAGATGAATCACTGTGCCCAGCTAACCAGCATGTTTTGTTCAAGTGGCACCCTTAACAACGACAGCAACAGCAGCAAGGACAACAATGATGATAATAATAATGGCGCGAATTAGCCACATTAATGTGAGAAGCACTCTCCTACAAATAAGGTTGCCTAGAGTACGACCTTCAGTTTAAAAGTTTACATTAAAACTATGCGTCTGTACAGTGCTGAGATGTGTGTACACAAGATAGCAACACTTACCACATTGAAGACGGTTGTTAACGACCTGGCCAGATAGTAGAACGATACATTCAGATGCTTGAGACAGAGGTTGTTGAAACTGACCATAATGACGAAGACGATGGAAAGTGGTAATACCTAAACAAGCATGATATATAAGGTAGAAGAAAAGCAGACATACATCCAGAGCGGTTTTTGACGATAACTTTAGCTGAGGAAAATTTAAAAAGCCAGGAACAAGACTAGAAAGGTTTGCAGCTACCAAGCATAGACCCGCAGTCACACAACACTGGAACCAAGTTATAAACAGCGGTGCGTCTGGCTGGAAAGGAAAGGCTCATCTAGTAGATGAGTAATGAAGAACTCACAGATTCCTCGGGGTCGCTCAGAAGCCATTTGTTTATGAATACCAACGATATAGATACAATCCTAGAAAGTTCACAAAAAGCATTAAGAAAAGTATACAACCTACCAGTATGAAACAACCACGTATAAGACACGTATTGTTTCCGACCTACGGTTCTCAACCATTGAATGACTGATGCTACGCCCAAAATTGTTGCGGAAAAAGGAGCAAGGTTTTGAGAGGAAAGTTCAAAAACACGCTTATTGAAAACAGTTAGACAACAATGAATACTTTATTCGAATATCAAGTTAACACATCGCCATTACACTCTATTTTTGTGATATGCTGGCCTGGAATAACCACCGCCATCAAGTTCCGTTGCAAATTATCATACAAAGATTCCGAAATGGCCGGGAATTCCACACACGATCCGAGCACTAAATTGGCCGCGTTGTCCGTACACCATAACCAACCGACAAAACGTCGCCCGTCAGTAACATGAACTGTTAGCTGTTTATCACATAGGTTCTGTAAAAACGCTCGAGCGTCTGAATCGGGTGTGCAGGATTTGTTAGACATTGTCGATACAAAATGAATAACCGGCTAGAAAACGAAGCACATGGTTTCACGGATTGAGGTTCATCAACGGCTGAAATAGCAAAAAAGATCTTCAAATGTAATACCTTTTCCAGTCAGCAACTAGAGCAAATTAGTGACGAACTGAGTCCAACAGAGATAACGAAGAATTGGTGCGGAGCATTTGTACTGACTACAAAATAGAGCCTTTAAGTGACAAGAATCTAAATGCAAACTGATTGATGGTGGACCTAATAGAGACCGTATGCATTATACCTCGGAAAAGGCTGGCTATCAGACTACAGACGACGGGATTGTTTCAGAAGTTCGGAAAAGTATTCTTCCAGACTGTCAAGATCGAGAAATTAAGTCTTGAGGCCGCCAAAACCTTCGGTCAAATATAATGACCTGCAAGACGTAAGGAACCACGAACCGATGGGTGTCAGTGATTATTCGTTGGACTCATGGTTTATTGGACTCAGAAGTGCCTCAGAGGCTTATGTTTCTCACACTGGTGAGGGAAGCTCTTTGAAGTGACAAAAGATAAATACCATATCATAATATAACTAAGGCGCACGTGTACCAACAAAGAGAATGGGCTGTCTGCTACAAATCAGTAACGTTTACCTAGTGCTATCGTATATATATATATATATATATATATATATATATAATGTTATTTCCA
>JTDE01007292.1:15238-28236 GCA_014338405.1 Paragonimus skrjabini miyazakii | reverse complement strand
TGACCAACAACTGTTTGACGGCCGGGTAATACCTAGCTGCAACATGCGATCAAAGTCAGCTTTAGCAGCCTTCAGCTTTGTGGGCGGAAGTTGACGCGGTCGCGCGGTAGTCGGACGACCTGTAGTGTTGATGTGGTGAACTACTTCGTGTTTAACTTCTAGGGGGTCGTACGAATGAGTTGTAAGCTTTGGAAAACTTTGGAGCAACGCAGAAAATTGTGGTGCAGTCTCGGGTATGAGAGAACGCAGACCTGTGGAATTAATCATGGCCTGTGTGCCGTGCACCGTTAGCAACTTAGTGCGATCCAGAAGATTCTTTTGTTGCACATCAAAGCTAAGTCCGAAAACTGAGAGGAAATCAGCACCGATGATGGCCTTCTGAAAGTCTGCAATGACAAAAATCCAACGAAATTGGCGTCGCAATCCTAGATCCAGCGCAAGTGAGCGCGTGCCTTATGTTGCTATTCGACTTCCATTAGCAGCTTGCAGTGCGGGTATATGAAGACGAACCTGCCCAAGAACAAGACCAACGAGTGTTTGAGCAACTAGGCACTATTGTCCAGCACGAACATCAAGCGCGAGCTATTGCTGTATTCTCCAACCACACTAGTCTTGGCGCTGAAAATCCTGGAAACTTAGGGAGAGTCGACGCCACCCTTGCGACCTCGGAAGAAGCCGCACTTCGCGTTAAGCAACGAGGGACGCCCCCCTCCATTTGTCAAACATGGAACCTCGGACAGACACAGCGTTATAGAGGCCCGCGTGTACCGGCTCCCGTCCAATTCCGCTCACGACCTAAGCATTAAACCTGCTACCGTGGTTGAGACAATCGGCCGTATATCCTACGCCGATGGCAACGGTACGCCACTTCGGGTAGGCAAATCTGCAACACTATTTCGAATCATCCGTTACTGTGGGTTTAACTTCGGTTTTCGCCACTGTCGTGAGGTTATTGGATACAGGAGCATCTCGCAGCTTCATTAGATTAGATATGACCAGGATACTCGGCTGTCATAAATTAGAGCCCTGCAATTGAAAGTTAACCCCCGCTGACGGATCGGCCATCAGTAATCAATGGTCAGTGACGCCGATAGTGAGTGTAGCCAATCAGACGCTCCGACACAAATTCGTAGTGGCCCCAAACCTTCCAGCTGACTGCACAGCCGGGATTTATCTTCTAAAACGTTTTGAATGCTGCCTAGGTTTAGAGAAACTTCAGCTGGTTACACTATCATGTACGATGCCTCTTAGTTCATTGAACTACCATAAAGGAATCTGAGTTTATCCTGCATGTCACTCCGGTGGGTGTCGGGTCACAAGCCGAAGCGTTACCTAATGCTTCGGGATGCCGTGGTGGTAACCAAAACGCAGCTGATTTGAAAAAGTAATTCTTAATCACATTGATGCGTTTGATTGAAATAAGAAATATCTGGCGCGAACAGGCGTCCGGAAGCACAAACTAGATGTAGAACATGTCCCTATCATAAAGACACTATATGGGAGTATCTCAACGATCCTACAAGCAGAAGTGTCTCAAATCTTTGGCGGGATGCTTCAGAAGAGCGTGTCCTAACCGTAAAGCTTCCAGTGGGCTTCTCCGATCGTATTGGTGAAAGAAGAAATATGGTGACTTGCGAGTACGTGCGGACTGTACTAGATTAAACAAGGTCAGTGTGATGGATACGCTCCCACTTCCACGCCTCGATGATCTGTTCCACGCGCTGGGAAGTCCTTCCTACTTCAGCGCGCTGGATTTAACTTCAGTCCATTGGCAGATGGGAATGGAGGAGTTAGGTCAGACTAAAGTAGCGTTTGTGGTATCCACTGGTTTGGATGAGTTTCAAACAATACCCTTGGGTTATCAAATGCCCCACGCCACATTTTTAACGCCGAGCGCAGCGGGTGTTGGGTGATTTCATCCACATCGGTGCCCCGTTTACCTCGACGACTTTATTGCCAATGGGAAGACAAATGAGGAACACCTAAGAAATATGTCCGGCATCTTTGAAATGCTATCGTAAGTGAGTCTGACGTTCAACCCCGCGGGGTGCAACTTACTCCGAAGAGAGGTAACGTAACTGAGGCGTCAGTCGAACGGATCCGAAGAAAGTTTAACAAGTTATGACCTTGGCCTACTTTACGAAACGCTGAGGAGGGGCGTAGTTTCTTGGGCCCCGCATACCAGAAGTTGCACGTACCGCTAGCCGGTTACGTGCTCTCCCACAGAAAAGTAGAAAGTTTGAATGATTCATGGAATGTGATGCAGTATTCGGGACCCTTCTCCGTTCTTTATGTTTCGCATTTATCTCATCAACGCCAGACTCGTCGTTTGCGGCTGATGTACACGTCTTGGACATTGACGTTAGTGGTTGCGCTATCAAGGCCGTGCTGTCGCAAAATCATGCTGAAGGACAAAGGAGAGTGACTGCTTGCGGAAGTTGCAGTCTTAGCAAAAGAGAACGTAATCATCGTACAAACAGAAAGAAGAGGCTGGCTCCAATTTTTTTAATTAAACATTAATAACGCTACTTGTCAGGTACGTGGCTTTTCGTTTGCATTGACCATCAATACCTTTGCTGGCACCAAAGCTGTTAGGACTCGGAAGGTCAGGTTGCACGATGGCAGGAGTTTCTTCAAGAATACGACTGCGTGTGTGAATATCGATTCGACGGAAGTCACACCAATGCAGATGCGTTGTGCAAGAGACCCGGAAGGGCTCATGGAGACTACTTGTCTCGTAGTACCCAACACGTAACACTAGCCACTCTGCAGGTCCTTGAGAGTGAAAGGTGGACGACGGCCAGAGAGTCCGACCGAGAAGCTGTTCTCATCTACGAGGTTAGTAGGCTCACGAGTAAGGAGATGGAAGAGATAAGTTACGAGAGCCGCTGCCTATGGCGATGTGTGACCAGTTGGCGATCAAAGAAGCTGCTTTGTTTTGTGACTACAGGCCTAGCTATTGCAAAAGGTTTATTTTTCCCCGATCAGTGGCGGTCAACATTTTGGAAGACCTTCTTCGAGAGGTAGAGCATGCCGGAGTGAATAAACTGCACGTTGCAGCCAGACAACACTTCTCATGGCTATAGTTGCATCGTGACTTGGCAAAACATCGTGGTCTATATGAACAGTTTAGCAGTTTCAAAAACCATAAGGACCAGCAAAAGTCCTCGTTGAACCCAATATACATTGCCTACCCGAACGAACTGGTTGACATAGAGATCAAAGGTTCTCTAACGCAAACGCCAAGAGGCAGACGGCGTGTACTTGTTATTGTTGACAATTTCACAAAACGGTGCAAAGCAACACATTTGCCACACATTGATGCAAAAAGCTTGGCTAGTGCGATCGTCGAACATTGCGTCTGTCAGTAGGGAGTGCCGGAGAAGTTACACCGACGGAGTATGCGATTTCGAAAGTGAGTTGTTGCAAGAGCTCTGTCGGACCCTAGAAATTGATAAAACCCGAACGACCGCCTAGCAGCCCCAAGGTAACGGGCAGGTCGAGAGTACTAATCGCTCGTTTCTACAGTCAATAAAAGCATTTGTAGACCGCAATCTGCTGAACTGGGAGCTGGCTATCTTCAAGTGAGTACTAGCCTACCGCGTTTGTGTTAATGCATCCACTAAACAAACACCCCATTTATTGTGGACTGACCGAGAAATCCGACCACCATCCGATATCTACTTGCCCTTGGCAAGTCGAAAACAGCCCACGGTGGCCGAATATGTCTGCAAGTTGATCGATACATTACCGTTAACAAATCGAATGGCGAGAACGCATTTGTGAAGTGCACACCGGTGTCAGAATGACCATTATGACAAGATGTTCGAGACCCCCTTACGAATTGGAGATAAAGTGTGGTTGCATAAAGAGACAGTGCACCCGGGTGTCCCTGAAAAACCGCACAGACAGTAGAAAGAGCCGTATATGGTGGAACTCACAATATCTGACTCGACTTGCTTGAAACAAGATCCGGAATCCTCAGCCGGTTCGCCTGTGGTCGTCCATTACGGTTGCTTGGAGACGTTTTCAGATGGCAGCGACAACGACTCATGATGAGGTCCAAATGTCCCGAAGATAGCGCCAGAAGCTGAGATTTAAACAGAAGGGAATCAAAGCGTGGCCCTTAGAATGCTGTCTCAAGCAGTAGAGAGTAGTTTAAACTGTAGTCTAAGCCGAGGGAACGCGCGTCAGCCGGTGGTTTGCGCAGTCACTAATGAAGAGGTCCCATCTGAGGACACATCAGTTGATCGAACCGTGACGTAATGTCCTTGATTTTTTTCTGCTCTTTCTTTATTCCTGTGGTGGCGGTTCGTGTTTTTGATAAGTGGTTATTTGCAAGCACTCGTTCTTACTCCGAACGGGTATGCCAAAATTGCAGCAAAATGCTGTGTTGTTGGCGCCCTTTTGGTTTCGATTGTGTGAGTCATGTGCATGTCTTACTGGACCTTTGTATCATAATTGTTTTTGTTTTTCCTTGCACATAACCGTCGTTGGAACCCAAACTTCAAAAGGCAACTTACCCTGCGTCCTCACGTTGCACAGCGTTGGCTTACGAGTGTAAGGCGTACACAAAGCCAGAACGTCTGTCTTGCTTGTTACATTTGCGCTATTACGCCGAGATTCCGAAGCACCCTCCGAGTGGGGAGGAACTGCAATCTGGCTCCACTACAGGAACTCTCCAAAAAGATTAAACCTATTTACAGTCCTGATGATATCGGCTGCTTACTGAGGAACAATCTCAGGTGAAGACCGTTGAAACTGTTAAAGAACCTGAGAAGTTTCATTTGGGTGGAGACTTCCCAAGCTCGGTGTTGCGGGCCCGGAGATACGTGGACACGTTTGAACGAGCCCGTCGGCCAAACGCACTGTTGAACTTGCTGGCGCTTGCAATTGTGTTAGAAGATCAGATTGTAAAGAACCAAGTACACGACCAAATATATCAACGTCTTAGAAGCACACTGACACCAGGGACTCTAGCCCTTGACTAAAGGAGGGAGCTCCACGAATGCCATTAACAACATGACGAAGGTATGCAGACTTTTGCCCGAGAGATGAAGTGCCTAGCCCGCCATGGTTTTCCACCGAGCCCATTAAAAAACGTGCCGAATGGATTCTGGATCACTCTATGGAAAAAGTTACTCCCCGGATGGTTTGCGAGCGATGTCCGAGGAGTCCGCCCACCGAACTGGAGCGGGCTACTGAAGTCTGGTGTTATATCAAAGCAGTCACGGAAAGCCTTGACGGAAAATATGGCCCTGGACGTGGAATAGATGCTGCTGCTGAGTCGCCAAGAAGGAACTACCGGCGTGGCGCACGGACTCGAAGAAGTAGTCAGAAGAATTGCACCAGGGGCGGCTGCAGCCATTGCTAAATGTTCGGTCGGCTTGCACGAACCTGCAACCATATCAGAAAGATCTCAGGTAGGTCGGCGTTTACGCTTAATTTCCTAACAAGGTCGATGGCAAAGATTTAAGCGTAGACCCGGTGATTCATTCGACGGTTGCCTTATCACAGAACGGGAGGTTATCCATGCCCCCAAGTCGCCACGAACGGACGGTGCATCTCTTGTTGCACTGATACAGGAGCGTTCTGCAGCCTAGTAGGTTCGACAGTAGCAATTAGTCTGATGGTGCGTAGCTGGCGCTGGTCGAATGAAAATTTTTGTTTTCAGCGCGATACCCCCCGCGGTTCGGGAACAAATGGAAGTTGAAATGGACGAGGACAAAAAGCAACTGAGCTGTTAGGTGATGGCTAACAATAGACTGCCATGGGACGTGATGCTGGGAGTGGATATGTTGGAGACACAAAATGGTCGAAAAGATTTTGCCCAAAAGAATCTGTTCATTAGTCATCCAACGATATATCAACAAAGATCTGTGGTAAAGGCGGCGAGACGACGGACGGATGACATTTTTATTATAGCCCTTAATCCAAACAACGCTGAAGCGCAAATATCGTGACTGCTACAAGTTTTCTACGAACATACTGGCGAAGGAAATGAACAGTCGAAGGACAGCCTGACTAATCTGGCTACAGAGTGCGTGAATGGTTTGAGCTAGAACACGAAAATGCGATGGCGCCAGGGGGTGTTAAAACATCAGATTGATACGGGTAATTATGAGCCGATATGAACACCTCCGAGCAAACAGAACCACAAGAGATGATTGGACAGCTCCTCAAAAATAGCACGACTGTTATTATTTTTCGTCAAAAATTGACTGTTTAAATCATCATCATTCTTGCACCGGCTGCTGCAACCGTAGTAATAGTTTACTCCGAACCAACAAGTGACTAGTTGAACAAAACCGTTAGAACGCGAAACCTGGTAGATGCAAGCATTTTGTATCACCTCATCAGGACCAAATTTACAATAACATGGAACGGTTTTCATATCGAACAGTTAGGGTTGGGCGGATAGTCGATCGATGTATTAGTAAGGGTCACTATTGAATCGTTCGCTAACGACTCTAGTTCACACCGAGTTACGCACAATCCGTTGATCTAAAAATGCCTTTCTGAATATCCGACGACGGAGATAATTTATCTTCGAAACGGTAAATGAGTAGGCGTTCGTAAAACTGGATTTAATACGGTACTAATTGAATCAAAGTACATGCAAATTAAATATCTCACCTCAACTGTGAAGGATCCTCATAAATTGCATAAAGAATGTGCCCGTACAACAAATTTGACAACTAGGCACCACTCAGTAATGGGGGACGACAAATCGGAACTGAGCTCACTCCAAAAAACTTTCATTGGTTGTTTCGGAGCAAAATGATTGTAAACGTATCGAGAAATGGCAAGAATTATAAGATACTCAAGAAAGAATATGGAAGAAGAATGTCTTATTCTGACAGTAAGATACGTACAGGACTCAGGCTGAATAGCAGCGAGGGAAAAGGTTACAGTAGCTCAGTTAAGAACAAAATTAGTTGATACTGTTTATTCTTATGAGAAATATTGAAACATAGCGCCACCCTTCAACACTAACCAAACAAGGCACAGCAATCTCAAAGTAGTACAACAGTCCTTAACAAAATCAACAGTCACTAAATTCAAAGCAGGGTCAAGCTCATAAACAAATGTTTTCGATCACAGGGTCGGCTTAAGTCGATTGACTACGACAACCCCACCAAACCGCAAGAATCTTGGATGGGAATTATCTAATAGGATCCTGAATGCGCTGACCGGGTCGATGAAACGACCAGTGATCAGGATGTGTCTTGCGACTGCGGACGCTGGTTGTTTGCGTGTTTCAACGACGTAACGGTTCTCCGGTAATGCTGAGTTCTGCACCCCCTTAGGCAAGTGTTCCTTCACTCTGGAGCTCAAGCACCTCTCGGGTCTGAAGGGAACGAACTGTTTTGCAATTTTAATGCGATGAATGCCCTTTGAAATTCGCAAGTTCTACGCAGTGTGACCAGCGTGAGCTGCGAAATAGCTCGTGGACTTTTCAAGGTATCGCTTTTCACTAAATACACACGTGACGGTCGACAGCTCAATCAACTTCTGTGGTTATTGAGAAGAAATACGTTGAAGGTGATGAGCAATAACCTCAGACGTATTGTGACTTCACATATAGAAACTGCACAACTGCGACCGGTGAAATTGTGTCAAACACCTTGCCATATTCTTTTCGTTGTAGAAAACTTGTCAATATGCGACCGTATAGTGTTTACACGCCGTTGGCTATAGTTAGATGGTCCTAGTCTGTGAGCGCATTACGTTGCACAAAGCTTTATAAGTTTAGACCTTCATTGATCAGGACGTTTATAATAAATTACTGCTTATCCTCTCTAAAACAAGTTCCAAGAGACCGTTTAATAACGCGGAATATATGCAGGGTGATTGAAAACGCCCCTGATGGTTTCGAAAAAGGGCATCCTTATGAGACATAATTATATCTGGATGTAGCAGGATACAGCGTAGAAGTTGGCCGATATAAAGTACTCACTAGACCATGGTCGATAAACGTCATTTTAAATCTGTGCAGTGTTTACACAATTCTGTTAGACGATCGTCGATGGTATGAAGGGGGCTTACATCAACCAATTGTAGAAGTCACGTAAGAAGCCTGCTGAAGAACCAATTCTACTGGATCCCAGTAAGTATGCATTGAACTGTTCTTAAGTAAAACTGAATTATTTGCAATTGGAATCAATAACCCTGGGTCTAGATTATAAGATAACATCATATTAGCCTAACCGTATTTATGTTGAAGCCCAGTTTGAGAACTTAATTGATTAGCTATCAGATCTTCAGTCAACTACTGCTGACAACCTCGACTGTCTCAAAGCCAAACTCAGTGATATAGCTAATGAGTTTCTCATGACTCCGATCAGCAGCCGATGCGTAGTCACAGAGCAATACCCACAATCACTAAGAGAACTTAAATCAAAAAATGTAGTAACACTCAAACCAGACAAAGGCTCCGGTGCAGTCATTTTAGACAGGGACGCGTATGTGCAGAAGGTGCCGTTAATATTAGAGGACCGAACAAAGTTTCAGCAAATAGACACAGTGGACAACGTCACTGAAATAGAAAATCGCATAAGACGGCATCTTCAACTTCTCTTACAACTGCACATAATCGATGAAGTGACGTACAAATCCCCTAAACCATGTGGGTCGTCGACATCTCGGATCCACGGCCTCCCTAAAACACACAAGTCCGGAATGCCTCTTAGGCCTATCCTGGCAATGACAGATTCTCCGTACCATAAACTGGCACGCTGGTTAGTCAATATCTTAAATCCTTCAAAACAAAAGTTTCAGGCATATTCTATTAAAGATTCTTTCGACTTGATCAGTGACTTGGACGACATCAGTCCTGCTAATGAGTTGATGTGTTCTACAGACGTTCAGTCACTGCTCACGGATGTCCCGTTACAGGAGACAATTGATTATATTTGTGAGCTCGCTGAAACCAGCAACATTACTTTGCCTCTGCCTAGCGATATTCTGAAGGAAGCCTGTTGTTATGCACTGAGGACGTCAGCTTCCGTTTTTTTGAGCGGTACTACCGCCAAATAGACGGAGTAGCCATGGGAAGTCCAGTAGGGCCAATCTTAGCTGACATTTTCATGTTAAGGATTGAACAAGAGTTAACCGGAGACATAGTAAGTCTGTCATACTACAAACGCCACGTTGATGATACACTAGTATTCAGTCGGTCCAAACAGACAATAGATAACCTAGTACATCGCCTGAATGGTTTTCATCCCAATCTGAAGGTAGAGTATGAATTTCAGACTGAAAATTGTTTGCCGTTACTAAACATGTTCATAAGTCGCCGGAAAGATAGTTCTATTAAAATCCACGTGGTCCGGTCGATACCTAAAATTTAGTAGTTTCACAACGGTTTGTCAAAAGCTCGCACTACTGAATACAATGTGCACACACACAAGACGAACCTGCATATGAAAGAGCGAGAGTTGATCGCGACTGCACTGGTTATTCAGAAAATTTCATAGAAAGGCATAGCAGACGAAAAATGCCATCCGAACAGTTGACCACTGCAAGAAAGAAGAGATTTTCTATAGAATTGCCTGTTAAAGGCGATTACATTTTGCATCAAACGACGCAAACATTGCGGAATTCGACTGGACAAACATTCAACGCAATCGAACTTCGGGTACTAGGTCGAACTCAGAGGTTCTCTGCCTTAAATCAGGGGAAATCAGCTAGTCGATGCCAACACACACTGTATCGACCAATATACATGTGTTACGTAGGACGATGGTGTGGGCTATAGATACGTAACTACGGCCCAACACTAACTATTCACAACAAAGGGTAATTGTGCAGTTTGCCGGTAAGGCGCTTCAAGGCCAAAACGAGTTGGAAACGGCCATTTCGGCGCGAAAACAGATTTTTCAAATTTTTAATGAGATATTAAAATGCATATTACGCTACAAATGTATAGACCACATTGTGTATCCTAGTGATGTTGCCATGAGAAATATCAGCTATAACTAAAATTGTCCATATTCCCATTTTGTTGAAAAAAATGTGTCGCCAGTTATTTTCGACAAAAGCCTAATATTGGATTTCCTGATGGATTTTACGTTTTGTAAACGTTTCCGTCTGAATTTTGGAGGTGGGATACATATTCCCGTATTGCATAAACGCTCGAGTTCGCGTGGTTTGGGGGATATAATAGAATTCGCAATTCTCGACCACTTTGTGTTCACACGAAATATCACTGTAATTCCTAATGAAAGATATGTCGTCATGGTTGTTGGTTAGTTACACATCTGAATCATATATTCTGCCTGCTTCCCTGATAGTATTTCTGGTGGAGAACGGTCTCCGTTATCACGTGTTTTTCTACCTACAGTATGGTGTAAACATGGGTGATACGTCCCACACTTTAATTAAAAACGTGCGTGTTGTTTTGTTTATTGCTTATTGGCCATGGTTTGACGTAGCTTGTCATGTGTACGCGAGTCAACGCTCATTTGTTTGACGATTAATGACCAACTATGATGCTTGTTAATTATTCGAAGAAAACATTGATTCCCACTTCTACCATTTCAGCCACAACCCTTCTATTTTCTTATCATGTACTCTTATGATTCTGATGACTTTTGGTCTATGTTTTCCCCGACCGCAGACTTCACTAACGGCTGTCAATATGCTGCCTCATTTTTGTCGGAACTGTCGAAGATCTCTATAACTTATCCTGAACGGTTCCAATATAAGTTTATTCCGATTTTTGATATGTTCTTCTCAACAATGTTGCTTGTTTAACTTATTGACAACCAAGTTTTACTGCAGATGTTCCCGCATCGTCTGAACACGCATTGTCATCGTGTCTTAGGATATAAGTTATCTTGGCTCATAAGGCCTCTGGGCTCACCAAAAGTTATAGCTATTTTGCGTCGTTTCTTATCTGTCGTTTAGAACACCTTCGTTTGCCAAGAAGCACTCTAGATCACTATATCGATCTAATCGACAGCTATTTAACTCGCACGTACAAGAGGTTTTGTGGCGTAAAAGGAATCCCCGTAACTGTATGAGACAACAGTTTATACCTTTCTCACAGGCGAAATGCCACCACCGTTAAGTTCCACCTTCGGTAGTTATCAGTAAGTTTTACGATTTATCGCCTGCTTATCTTCATCTTTTGGATCCCCACCTCAAAGTTTACCAAGTTTAATGAATTATGTGAACAGAAAATACTGAAGACATACCCGAGTTGGCCGATCGCAGTATACATATTACACTTTCAGTCTATCAACAGTGTAGGAACCTGGCTGTTCTCCAAGTACCAATTCATAGTCATACCCGGAAAGGGAGATTCCGCGAACCAACTCGTCAAACTGTTCCCCGCCTTATGTCACATAGAAGAGTTATATACAGTATAATTTACATGGATTCATTATCAAACATTGCTGATTCTGATATATTCAGAGGTAGAAATCGCTAGCTTGGTCCCGCTGATTTGGCCCATAAGGGAGGCCTGAGTATGCAGTATACGTTCACACTAGTGGCTGTTTCAACCTGATCCATTTGAAGTGTGAATAATTTCTAGGTATGTGGTATAGGTTCACACCAGTAGCTGCTCAACCCAATTGACTCAGGCTATCAACGACATCTGGATATGCGGAATGCGTTCACACTAGTGGCTATTCCAACTTGATTCACTCGAATTATGAAGAAAGTTTGAGTGTGAAGTATAAGTTCACACTAAGGGTCAGTGCAGCCGGATTCACTAACGCTATGAATAACGGTATGCAATATAGGTTCTCACTAGTAGCTGCTCCATCCGATTGAATTAGGCTTTCAACAACGTCTCAGGTTACGGTATACGTTCACATTATGGGTCACTCCAACCTGATTTACTTAAGATGTGAATAACGTCTCACGGTGCAGTATGCGTTCTCACTAGTATTTGCTCCACCCGATTGACCTAAGCTACCAACAAAGTCCGATTATGTAGGATAGGTTCAGACTAGCAAATGCTCTAACCTCATTCAATTGAGCTATAAATAAAAGCTGGGTATGCAGTATATTTTCACACTAGTAGCTGCTCCACCCGATTGACTTAAATTGTAATCAACGTTTGAGTATGCGGTGTATGTTCACACTAGTACCTGCTCCTCCCAAACCACTTTTACCAAGAACAATTTGGAGAACGAACACATGCGGCAGGTGACGATGACTCTGTATTTGAAGCGCTTGGGGTACACGGACATCATAATCTTTGAGTCCGTTGAGTGTCGTATTGATTAGAATATCTTCGCGTACCGCGATAGATACTTGACGTTCTAAACATTGTAGTGTGACTGGCTGACAGGTATACTTCCAGGTGATCGGCAGGCAGCTTGATTTCATCTGTTTCCGTATATCGTTCCGCATGAACGCCACGCAACCTCGATCTAGTCAAAAACAATGCAGTAGAATGAGTAGAATTTACTTCTGAAGGGTCTTGGTGATAAAGTTGGACTTAGTACCTTGTTCTCACGCCGTTCGATATACACCGAAGATGGAAGCAACCATTTCTAAGAGCAACGTCTCATCGACCAGTATCTACCTGAAATCTTGCAAACAAAGAGAAATAGTATGAATATCGTATAGGAAAGGAAGCTGAAAATGTTGTCATAAATGTTTCACTATCAAATGTGTTGGTGTTCTTGTTGAAATGCAAAGTAAACACAGTGTGGTCGTATATTTCTATTTTGACTATATCTGTGAAACGCCGCGAAATGAAGCACTCTCAAGTGTTAGGATGACGTATTCCATCTCGAAAATGGCACTGATTGCATTTATAAGACTTGAAAAAGTGAGCTAACGTCAATAAAGGTTTTTCGCGAAAATGGTGGAGAAAATTTTCATCACCATGCTAAAACTTTTGGGACTTATTCGATGAATTCCAATTTTTCCATCAACGCCGTTCGTTTACAATTGATGTACTGTAAGTACTTTGTCTGAACTACCCATTTTAAAATTTCATGAAATATTTAAAAATCGAGGATTCGTGCCAAAAT
>JTDE01007287.1:0-15529 GCA_014338405.1 Paragonimus skrjabini miyazakii | reverse complement strand
ACCCATAGAACTTGTATTATTATGGCTGATGTTTGAATTTTGTACAAGTTCATGGTGGCATATTCGGGTTACTGGATATGAACTAGCAAATCTAGATAGTTTTATTGGAATGTCTAGAAAGAATACTGTAAGATTGTTGTGTTTCATTTTTCTCCTATCTTGATTATTTACGAAGAAATGTGATTTCAAACACACCCATAAAACTTGTATCATTATGGCTGATGTTTCAATTCTGTACAAGTTCATGGTGGCATATTCGGGTTACTGGATATGAACTAGCAAAGTTGGATAGTTTTATTGGAATGTCTAGAAAGAATGCTGTAAGATTGTTGTGTTTCATTTTTCTCCTATCTTGATTATTTACGAAGATATGGGATTTCATACACCCATAGAACTTGTATTATTATGGCTGATGTTTGAATTTTGTACAAGTTCATGGTGGCATATTCGGGTTACTGGATATGAACTAGCAAATCTAGATAGTTTTATTGGAATGTCTAGAAAGAATACTGTAAGATTTTTGTGTTTTATTTTTCTCCTATCTTGATTATTTACGAAGATATGGGATTTCAAACACACCCATAAAACTTGTATTATTATGGCTGATGTTTGAATTTTGTACAAGTTCATGGTGGCATATTCGGGTTACTGGATATGAACTAGCAAATCTAGATAGTTTTATTGGAATGTCTAGAAAGAATACTGTAAGTTTGTTTCGTTTAACGTTTGCCATGTCTCGATTATTTACGGGTATACATCATTTCAAACTCATCCTTGCATCTTTTTATTTTACCATATAGGTTGCGTATTCAGTGGTCAAACAAACCGTGCGAACGTCAAGAATCAACGCGAAACTTGCCAAGAAAACACGGCGATGTATGTTAAAGTCACTTGATACAGAAAGCGCACGAAAAACACGAGAGGTAACATAGAAAAACTTATGCTCCAAATACTAGTAACCCTGACAGTGATGATTTTTGATGCTATTTTGCTGATTTTTTCTATACATTTTATTTAAAACGACATTTCTTTTTATACAATCATTTTGATGCCACGGCGGAATGAATTAAAATGCCGTATAGTCATTAATGACCACGATATGCCAGTTTGGGACACTCAGAGGTCACTCGGGTATTCTCATGGGACGGTCGGAATAGCTAGGCAAGGGGGAGGTTATATATCCTTTTCTGTGCGCGGTAAACGTTTGATAAGGCTTTAATAGGTAGTAGAAAAATGTAAAACTATTTACAATACTATATGGAAGCCCTGGCTGGATTTTTCGCCGAGTGTCCTATGAGCGACCCGAAAGTGCACAGTTAGGACTCCCATGGGACACTCAGGGGACGCTCAGGGGACACTCGGGGTGCGGTTTTGGGACACTCAGGGGACGGTCGTGTTGGCTGGGTGAGTACCGCAGACAGCCCTCCATTATTCTGTAAATGACGAAATTGAACAAAAATGGCGAAAGGGGCCAGCCATGACGTACGCCACTCATGGTGCTGAAACTGTCACATACTTCATCGTGAGCCCTAACCTGAGCAGAAGTAAAGGAGTAAGGCGCCGACAGTATGTTCACATACATGGTCGGTACATCCCTGCGTTTAAGCGACTCTAAAATTGTAGATCGTTCCACCGAATCGAACGCACCTTCATAGTCGAGGAATACGGCGACTGTTGGCCGGGGGTACACATGACAATGCTCCAAGATTTGACGAAGGATAAAATGTGATCTATACAATTCCGCCCGGGGCGAAACCCTGCCTGTTTTTTCCTAATGTTCGCCTTGCGAACTGCAGTGAATCGACGAAGTTTAGTGGATGCCAGCTCGCTTGAAATGCCTGTGGTCAAACTGATTCCTCTATGGTTTTAGCAAGTGCTCCTGATACCTTTCTTGAATATAGGTGCTATTACCGAGTGACCCCAGCACGGAGAAGTGGTCCCCAACGTCTCCACAAATTGAAAAGCTGAGTCAAGTTCTTTACTAACGTATTTCTCCGTTCTTTTAAAAGTGCCGGCATGAGATCGTCTGGACCAGCAATGCTGTTACGTTTGAGAGCCGAAAGACAATTACGAACCTCAGTCTCACTGGGTGGTTCTAAATCTATCGATCAGAGTGCTACGTCACACGTTTGTGGTGGCAACGAGGGAGAAGCATGAGGCCAGCTGACTTGACACTCATTGTGTTCCACCCAGCGCTCTAACCTTTCGGACCTACAACAAATGAGTGTGCTATCTGTCTGTTTGACAGACGGTTGCCTGGGACCAGTGGCACAGATCAGCTTAAAGAGTTTGCCGGTGTTCCCTGAAGCAAAAGCGGTTTCCACTTCCTTAACTTTTCCACTAACCAAGCCTTATGATCAGCCTTTGGAGTGAATTTCATTTTCCTACGGATATTTCTGCTAGACCTGTTATGTGAACTACCAGAAGGAGCCTTTCTGCTGGCTTCTAACAACTCCAAGGATTTGTCTGAAATCCAAAGTTTGTTTAGCCCATGCACCCCATGCCGCATGCTACAACACCTGCTTTCTGAATCGCCTGTGAGATTTGAGTGCAGCAGTTATTAGGATCTTCAGAGTGAGTACCACTAAGACAGCTTTCTAAGCTGGTTTTCTACTTGTGCTTTACCGATGGTAAGGCCAGTTTTCTCAGTAGCTAATGGTTTCCGTCGATGAGTCCTTTCCCAGCAAAAGTAAGGGCAAAACGACAACGTACCAGCGCATGAATTGAATCCAAACATGTGCCCCAACAAGAATGAGAGTCTTGAATGGAACCCCGCCACGTATAACTAACGGCTATGTGGTCTATCTGAGACCAGGCGTGATTCGGAGAAGTCGGGCGCCAAGTATAGAATTGACGTGCACGATACCTAAAACGAGTGCTGGCTAAGAATAGCCTATGCTCAGCGCACAGCTGCAACAATCACCCGCCATTATCTGACCGGTAACGCTATCCCAAACCTGCTATCAAAACGAGATTCGGCCTCACCAAGGCGGCCAACCTGACTATTTATATCTCCGACCAGAACGACTATATCAGAGCCACGTGTCGACCGGAGGGGAGAGGCTAGATCCGAGTAAAATGCGTCCTGAACGCCACCGTCACCAAAGTCAGTAAGAGCATAAGCGGACGCTATAGATAACTTCCTGAAAGTCTTGCGTCTAGAGCTGTTCCTAACTGAACCTACCAGACGGACGGCACAAAGTTCACTGTTAACAGGAATCCAGTCTACCAATGCGGTTGCAGACGTCGTGCTAAGTACTATACCTACTCCAGCCTGAACTGTAACGGCGGCGTGGTGTCACCGGTTCAGTGTTACCACGGTTAGCTACGCCTATTGTGGAACCTGCAGAGTAATGATCGGAAGTAGAAGTTAGAAGATGCCTGAGAGCCAACCTTGGTAGAGCAGTGGGAGAGAGGTCAACAGTAGTATGCAATAGGTAGACGACCAGGTTTATACTGCGAGACGGCCGATGAAATATGGACTTACTTGTTTTAGGAGTGCAGGGAGTGTGAGGAAAATAAGTGGCGATGGGTTACTGTCCAGGCATAAGTTGGATGTTTTAAGCTCTAAACTGCCCGAGAAGCCAGGCACAAGGAACAGAACCCTGTCTGCCACTTCCCGTTCGTACTCTTTGTATCATGGCTTGTGCTGGGAAATATATTATAGCAAGGGTTGTGCCGCAAAATATCGGAGTAGAATAACTCACTCAGTACAGAAGGTCGCTCGGAGTGGCGGGACCGGCTAAAACTTTCGCAAGAACCTTGTGCAGTGCGGGTCTCCAGATAAATAAGACATAGCGAGTTTGCGACGTAACTTTAAATCGAACGTATTTTTGACGCATCTGAACCACCATACAGTGCGTTTGCTTGTGTTTGCCTCTGGGACGAAAGTGGCAAACGCTTTTAGCACTGCTCTTTTGGGAAGCGCCTCTCTAATTAGTTTCCATTTTTCGATTCGAGCTAACCAAGGCCGTATTTACCGTTCGTATGTTCCAAACAATTCGGTCGCGTCTGGATGTTTGAATGAATTGGATGATTGTGTTGCATTATGTCAACACTAGCGTCGCTTGTTTCAGCACGTTTGCCTACAACAGACCGTCATTCATCCTTGATGCTACTAATCCACAATATTGGAGATATGTGCGATAATGTGATAACCCCCATCAAGCGATGCGAATAGTGTGCTGTACATAGAAGAGTGGTTGCGCTGTCCAAAGTTCCTCAGGCAACCGCCGGATTTATGGACCAGCGTATTCGAACCCGCTGAACCTACGGTAGGTGTTGAGCTGTAAAAGGCTGCGTTACAACGGAATATTTCAGGTGACTCTAGTGGACCATTGCGATTGGTCGCACGTATTCTAATTGGCTCAAACAACTGAAAGTCATCGCTTATGTGAATCAGTTTAAGTGTCATTCAATTTACATAAACACCAACAATAAAAAACAGAGACGGTAGGTTGTTTGACGTTTTTTTCTTCATAATCGGCCGGGGTAGATGTTTTATACCCAGTACGGCTGAGAGCTTTCTTTTGTAAAATACACATTTTTGCCTAACTCCTGTGGTCAATGACACAGAGGAACATCTAAAAATGCCGTATTTATAAAGTGTATCCTGTCGCAACTGACGGTGTCCGCCGGATATCCAGGATACTACGTACTCCGATTTTGGAATTTGACTTAAAATCACATGTTCTGCTGATAAGAGTGCCCCACATGGCATGTATTGCTACCCGACGCCTTCGTCTAAAGGATGGGAATGCTTGGAGGGCTCACGCATCCACATCAACTGGTCAAAGGTTTCGGATTCTGTACCATAGCATGGCGGTCAAAAAGTCATAGACTGATGTGCTTTTTGTCAACGCCAGATTATTGTAACTGATAGCCAGGTGATAGCTCAACTCCCTTGCATGAGGAGTCAACCCAGTTAGCATCTATTCTCACACGTCGGTTTGAAATATTTTAGCCCATGCGAAATGAAGACAAGTAGGATAGCTGAAAAGAGAGATGGATACAGATTTGCATGTTTGAAATTTAGGGCAGTTCCTCTAGAAGTTGCGCAATCTGTGAACACTGATTCTTCTCTTATGCAAAAGATTCATTTTATAAAAAGGAGAGTAGCACGGACTGAGATTTGTCCGAACGACGGCTCAAACTTTGAGGCTGCTAACTGAGAGGTTCACTGTTGGAAATGAACGCTAGTCCAGAACAGGGTGAATGATGGACCACTATACTAGTCACAGAGGCGGTGTCCGAGAGCGGCTAATAAGGCCTGGTCGAAGACCTCTGGATGCAGTTTGCGTGGACCACGCGCATGATATTGAGACTGTTGATATTATTGCCTGAGGTGTCGCGAGTACTCAATAATCAACTGGTTGTACCGTGGATGTCTAACAATACTGACCGCCCCTTTGTCGCGACTTGTGACTTCTTGGAAGAATTGTCGCAGTGAAACAGATGGAAAACCTTACCAAAGGGTACACTGCGCAATAGAAACAGACCAACTACCTTCGACCGGTATTTTGGAAAAGGTGGGTGAGGGAGTATATTCCAGCTCTTCAAGATCGGTAAAGGTGGTTAGACCAAAAATGCAACATTCAGATAAGCGACGTCTTGCTGGTGACAGCCGATGTAACTCCAAGAAACCGTTAGTCCGTCGGCGTGATTGTATGGCGCTCCCCAGATTCGGACAGATTAATCCTTGTTGGTCGTGTGAAGACCAAAACGGGGATTCGAAGACATGATGTAACTTAGCGTGCTGACGTTATCCTTGTTTATGATTGCGTTGATTGTATTCATAACTTACTGGGCTCTGGGCTCATGGTTGTCCGTGCTTTCTCTTATTTCAGATTGATTATAGAGCTCCTCTTTTTGAAAGGACGGTGTCTCTTGTTGTTTTAATTCCGCCATGCGTTACAGTGTACATCGTCTGTGACTTATGAAGGATATTTTGCATGAACAACTTGCTAGGGAGAACGATATTAGTCGATGCGCATCTCACGTGGCTCGCCTGTCACCGCTGAAACAGAAGCCGTCGATCGGTGATGCTCAGAAAGAGTGCTAGGCGCCCTACTTGCGTCTGGGGCACATGGTGGAGGCCTTGGAGAACGACACTCATTCGCAACATATATGAGATTGGTCGGCCGACAGACTAAGTTGGAAGGTATGGGAAACATTCTTAACTTTTAAGAGGGTTTCTGGATAATAAAAGTAGTCCGCTTCGAAAATGAGCCACGGGCGATGCGTTTTTGGAATTCACAAAAACCTGGCAGCAGGAGGAGCTAACAGTTGCGAACGCCATTCATATGACGTCAATATTCGGGAAAGTTTGACGGGCTTTGTCGCGCGGTTGCCGAACTTGTTGGAAAATTCCTCCCAAACATTTCTGATTTTCAGCTTTTCTGGCTGGTCTCTGTGTATAACTCTCCCTTAGTTTTATAACTTCACCGAACATAATCAATTGTGTATACTGTTCCACTTGTTTGAACAGCATCGTATGACCGATTTGCCTTCGTTGGCTGTGCTTCACAGGAAGCGAACGTGTTCTTTTCTGTCTGATCTATAAAAGGGAATTGTGAGATGACTTCTTAAGTCTACTTAGTAATATTTATCCATCTTTTAGCGGTCAATTTGTGTGTGCCTGGCGTAATTTTATTGTCGACGCTGACTGCTACAATTTAGGTACGTGGCACGTTGTTTTTGCACATTTCACTGCTTGCCAAGCGGGGTCGTAAATTATTCGACCAAATTTGGCTTTGAATTGGATGCTCGTCATTTGTCTAAACGTTGCTAGAAGACGAGTCCCTCTTAATAGCAGGTTCAGCATGAGGGCGGCCGAATTGACGACGGAAAGTAAACGGCTTGTTTGAGCGCAGTATGAGCAAACTACAACAAAAATTTGGTATGACAAATGTAAAACTTGGTTTAAAGTGACGACTTCGAATGAGACCTGAGTGGACCATGTATTCTGGTATGTTTAAAGGCTACTTCCGCCTGATGATGCCGGTAAAAGTTCCCGTAAAAATATTGGACAGGAGAAAATTCTAACCCTCAAGCAAAGGGTCGGCGAGCCATCACAAACATCAGACATGCGTCACACTTGTTGAAAGAGAAGAAAGCATGCAGAAAGTCTCCATCAAATAGGCAACGATCATACATACAACAGACAAGCCAGAGGTTAGCCATTTGCAGAGCTACCTGATTGAAATCAATTGCTGATAAGCAGTAAGAGATTTTCTGTTTTTCATATAGACGGAACATCACCTACAATTCATCGCAGCTGTCACATTCTGATAGACTTTCCAGTCGATTTCTTTTGGTAATAAGCAGTAGCCTCGATTTTTGCTCTCATTGGAGCTCCTCAGTAGCGCATATTCTTGCCACTGCCGGAACTAGAACTCCGGCGACTACGCTTCTATGAGGCAACCGTGTTGACCACTGCGCCATTAATCTCACTTTGAAAGCGACCGAATTATCATGTGCGACCGCTCAACCACCTTCGCGAGGCGATCGAGCAACCTGAACATCGCTGACAAGCAAAAGTAGTTGAGCAGTCGCATATGATAATTTGGTCGTGCATAGTGTGTGAGGTCACTACACGTGAAAATCCTTGAAGTGTTCATCTTGCGCCACCGTTTTTGTTAACATGTTCCGTGTGCAACGAAAGCACAAAGGAAAGTAACGATCTTTGCAAATGACGCATGAACACTCCTCAACCAACCTTGATGAATAGTACGACCACACGTCGATCTTAGTGGAATTGATCATGAAGGATTTTGTCGAGAAACATCGGTTCTCCACGGAATCGCCGGCATTTAAAGCTGAAAAAGTTCGGTGTACGTTTTCTGTCTTAATAACTTTCCCTAGACAATCAATATAAGCCTTTTGTGACTACGTTGGACACATTCCACGATATGAATATCCAGTCTCAGGGGGAGACTGCAAGCTAGAATAGTAATTTCCAGGTGAGAGCGAACCTAGAGGACAGACAATTTTCTAAGAACAAGCGAAGTGAATTGGCCTATTGGGCGGCCGAGCAAATTCACTGCATACATGGGCCACCGGACAAGTTCTCTAATCCCCGCGAATCACGAGATATCGATGGTGATGATTACTTCAAAATCAGACTTTTTGGTCGCAGTCAATAATTTAATGCAGCCAGACAAAGCCTGATGCCAGTTTGATTCCCCGTTGAGGTTTTGCAATAATGTTGTCCTCATGAACCAATTTATGATGGCGTTGATCATAACCCGGTATCCCACACCGTATATGTACCCTACAAGACCTCGCAACATGGTTCGCCTTCAAGCGAATAAAACAACGCCCGATGTTCTCCAACATTGCCTTGCGTTGCTCTAATTATTTGCTGCTAAATCAACTGCAGTCCGATATATCATGGTTGCCCTTACAAACCGGACATTGCAAGTTCACCATCTCATAAGGTACACCTACTCCAACGTTGCACTTCGAGTACTTAACTCCAGAGGGTACAGAGGACGTTGGGTAACTTGACTTATTTTCAACGCGAGCGGTCATACTGACTAGCGCTGACTGTCACACTTTTCTCCACAAAATGCAATAGGTAGCTAAAATTCGCTTCCCTTCTGCACTCAGATATGCTCTCAACAACCTCTGCCCACCTTTCTTGTGAGTGATGAGGCAATCGCTCAACTGCTTTAATGAGGTTGGTTGAGCAGTTTAGTTCTGCTCCGTAATCTGGCTACGTCAACATCGCCTGACAACCCTTCATCTGTCTGGCTAGTCCACGCAAATTATCAGCACCGCCAGTGACTAATATAGGACTCATGAAAACTTCTTTACTTACCGCCTGCAGGATATCATGTCGGTGGCCGAACTGCTGATGAAAATTCTCATTGCCAACCTCATTTGGCAAGAGCGTGCAATGATTAATCGCTTCTTTCGCCCTACCACGACAATAATGTAATAAATATGAAAGCTTTGATCCTTCATCAACCAACTTATCTGCTACGTTACCCTCGAAATTTCTGACAAACGTGAAGTAATTCTTCGGAGAACCATCGAAACTGTTCACTTCACTTTTTGGAAGACTGGCTCCAAGAATCAAAGGTCTGGGAGCCCGCTCTAGCGATTCAACGAGGTCCAAACTAAAGGGGTTTGTTTCCGAGGCCCGTTGTTGAACAAGGGGGCTGATATAATCCCTTGGCATTGTACCAATTCTAGTCCCGACTGCCGGGACGGGTTCGACTTCCACAGGATTTTGGCGCCTCTTATGGAGCTCGAGCAACTTACGCCCCAACTTTAGCTTCTCTGTTCTCAACGTCAACTCTTCTTCCAACGGATCATCAGGAACTTTATTAGAAACATTCGGCAGAGCTTGATTAAGCCGAATGGGGAAAACTGTGGATGAGTAAGACACACTCTCCGTCTTCTCCGGTGGGGTCACCACCGTCCCTATCGCTACCCCTGGGCCGGATCCCTGCTTAGTCCTAGAGGCCCCAAACAAACAACAATCATGCTCGACAACACTCGGTTCAGGTGGAATTCTATCATAAATAGAGCTTTTGGATGCACTTAAAACGTTTGGCATAGAAGAACGGCACCATAGGTATGAGTGAACAATTGGTCTTCATTTGAATGGGGAAACGGTTTATGGAACATCACTGCAGTCTCGAGTGAAAAAGAAGCGCTTGATCGTCCGGTGGCAGATTGCTGGTTCAGAGAAGCGGGATCAGCCTCGATAACGTCATAGTTCTCAGGACCGGTGGTAATTTCCCCAACATCCGATTTCGTCACTCTCATAGAATGTCGGAATTCAATGACAGGACAGCGTTGCTGCTCGTCCTCGTTGAAGGGCAAAGTGTCCGAACACAATATTGAGGAATTCGGTTATTATCGATTCTTTCGCTGACGATTCAAGTTCACGACGAGTTACGCGTAATCTGTTGATCCAAAAAGGTCTTCCTCACTATCCGACAGCATAGAAGATAATCGATCTTCGAAACGGTCAATGAGGAGGCGTTCGTGAAGCTGGATTTATTACGGTATTGATTGAATCAATGTAAATGAAAATGAAATATCTCACTTCGAATGTGAAAACTCCTCAGAAATTGAATAAAGAACGCGCTTGTACAACGAATCTGACAACTTGACACTGCTCGGTAATATGGGGCGATAAAACGGAATTGAGTTCACTCAAAAAAGTGGTCACTGGTTGAGTCGGTGCAAAATGATTGATCACGCATCGAGAAGTGCTAAGAATTATAAGCTATTCAAGAAAGAATGTGGAAGAAGAATGCCTTATTTTGACAGTTAGAAATGTACAGGGCTCCGACTGAATAGTATTAAGGGAAACGGTTACGGTAGATGGAGTAAGAACGAAAATGATTAATACTGTTTATTCTTGGGGAAATTAGTGAAACATAGGGCCACCCTTCAACACTAATCGAACAAAGCACAGCAATCTCCAAATGGTGCAACAGACCTTAACATACTCAACGTGTGGTATATGACGCCTGTGAGGGATTGTGCAGTTGTCGAGAGCACGGTAATCACCGCAAGGTCGCAAATCGCCTGGAGACAATTTGGGTGCCATTTGTAGTGGCGCTGCCCAAGAGACGTTCAAAGGTCGAGTGATGCATAACTATAGCACATGTTCCAATTCAGTCTCAGCTGTTTTCAGGTTGTCAGAACGTAAACGGCGTGGACCGGAGGACCGCGTGTTATTATATGATGTTCCATATTGTGCTCAACCGTGTCGGTATGTGAGCGCGGCCGAGTTAACGAAGGAAAATCTTTCAACAGTTCTGCGAAAGACGGTGTTGGTGGAAGGGCATGCCGGTTGCCGAGTGATGCGATCACCGGTTGGGCACCACTTACTGTGTATGCGGTAGCGTTGTCATTCAGCGTATACCTCTTGACCTCAACAGAAAGGCTGAAATGTGCCATAAAGTCGGCACTGATCAGTGGCATTTGAAAATTGGAAAACTGAATTATCCATCGAAAACGTCACCGGATGCCAAGATTGACGGTGAGAGAGCGTTCCCCGAAAGTTTCTAGGAGACCTTGATTCGCCGACTGTAAAATGTACTGGCCAGGCTGAAGTCGATCATTTGGCTGCGGCAGAATGACGCTGAGCTCGGCTCCGGTATCGGTGGGAAACCGAGAGACAGTCGATCAATTTCTGATTTTTTTTTGAACTAGGCGAATAGTACCTGCTGGGTTAGCGACAGTTATCGTCGCTACTGGCTGGCCTGCCTGTTTGACGATGGTGCAAATTCGGGATATCCACAACTGGGTGCACTTCTTCGCTTGGTGTCGAAAATTTCAATGGTACCAACAGCACCTTGATGAACTTCGGCAGTTAGATCGTGGACAGTTTCTGGGTAGATGCCTCTTCAGCTCATTGATCTGCATAGCCATACTGTCCATACGATTACAAATCTTTATCAAAAGTTTTAGGCCATCATCAGTAGTTAGGATTGGGGGGGACGACGTTGGAACAAGTGTGGTTGCGGCGCACACGGATTGTGAGGGGAAGTTTTGCGATACTTCGTCCATAGGACCTGCCAATTTGTCAACTGAGCTATCCTCATCCATGGCAGCCAAAATGCGTTGTACCGTGGAGAGCAGATTTTCCGCCCACATCTGCTTGAAGATTGCGTCGTCCAGCTTCCGTGAACCTGGCTCGACTGGGTCGAACAAGTCATCTAGCAGTTTAGCTTTTGACTCCCCAGTCCGTTTTATGATGGCGTCCTCAAAAATCATATAGGGGAAATCGGACGAAACTGATTCCAATAGGTCTTCCGTTTATGCCCGGACATCAAAGGGAAGAGATTGCACCACGTATGAGAATCTTATTTTCTCTGATATTATCCGCCTGGTAGTAAAGACGATCTCAATCTGAAGGAGCCACAGTCGAGGATTTTGGGCGCGGTATGCGGGTAATTTTAAAAGAACACTGTGTTTGGTTTTAATGTCAGTGTCCATGGTGTTGTCAAGCATTGCCAATATCAAAAAATGGATGAAGAACTGTTCGGAAAAATAGGTGTGCCCACCAATGTTGTAGTGGACTAATCAGTCAAATGATAAAAATGACCGGAATATGGTAATATCATAGGGGAGTTATAACGGTAACGGACAAGCTCAAAACGTAAGCATACAAAGAAAACGAGACGTGTCAGTAAAATAGGAACGACTCACTGACAAGTCAACGCGTGCTGGATTGGATGGACCATCACAAGAGAGAAAGACAGCGCCAGAGAACAGGTTCACAAGATACCCGATAGATAATTTCACACGCGGCGTGGGATGACGAACGTTGAACGTCGATAGATCAGCTAATACGCGGAGCTAAAATATTTCGCCGTCCAATCACTTTACTAGCGCGATAATCCGCACTAACAAAGAAGACAGAGAAGCTGAGCGGCAACTCCCGTTTATTGGTGTTGACGATCAAATTCAAAAAGTGATGGTGATGGTTTCAAATAAGTGTACAGATGAAGTTAACAAAACGGTATATAAAAACGTGCAAAAATGAAGTGTGAAATATAACTGTGAATCGTGGACACCACACCAGAAGAGCAGGTAGACATTGTGTCCAAAGATGTACTACGAAGCACGCAGCGATACTAGGGTAACCAAAAAATAAAGGTACATAATTATGATGGAGTTACGTTCAAAGGCAACTGTCCCCCTTGATTATCCGACTGTCCGTTGACTTATTATCTTCGTGCACGACGTTGACGTAGCGGTGTGGAGGGTGAACATAACAACCATGTATTAATTACCACTTCATATTCAATCCGTGCGCACTCGATCGCGCGTTACAAAACCACACCTTTCTGGTATGGCCTTTATTATTAGGCCAGGGATCACTTTGTTGAACGTGAATTGGTGTAACTACTCCGTCTTTTCGTTGAATCTTGGAGATCATGAGAATTGTGTTCCAGAAGCATGGTTCTCAAATGTTTTTTCATAAACTGGAATTCTCCACTCTTATTGTAACTCTTTTATCGTTCTATTCACAAAATTGGTTTGAACCATTGTTAATTAGATATATGGTATGCACCCATGTGTATCGCCTTACAGCATGCACATAGATAACGTTCTGCTGAGCGCATTTCTCGCAGATGAGCTGAAAAATTTACCATTATTTTTGTTAGTATCATTATTATTATTATTACTACTACTAGTACCTTATGTCGAAGACGCTGCTTCGTTTGGTTTTTGACAAGCTGCGCTTGTACCAACATGTGGGAACTCCCACGTGCTTGCAGGCCGGATGCTGCTCCAAGTTGGACTTGGTGTTCTACCCACTAGAGTTCGACATCAGTCGCGTAAATGTTTTGCCTCCATGAGGAAGAAGTGGCCATGTGCCATTGGACATATGGTGGACATGAGATGAACTGCGGGCAACGCCCAACCAGGTTCGGCGAAGTATATGAAGAATCCCATTTGAAGAAATGAAGAGGGCCGCGGGTGCCTTTGATTAAGGTGGCAACATGATCACGGGTGATGCGCGCAAGTGCAAAATTAGAGGCAACCTACTATCACACGTGGAAATGTTCGCATCGACGTCTTGTAGTCGACCACAGCTTAAAGGGCCATCGTGGTTCGACGTTTAACTGCGTGCAATCCTACGGCGCAGACACCGGCAGTGGATGAGCTTCTGGGCTGATTATGGTTTCTACGGTGCGTACCGGAAAACACGGAATGAACGTAATACTATGAAGCTAAAAAAGCCTCCGCAGTACGAGGAAAGGCTGGCTGCGGACTCGGCAACAACACCCAGGAGGTTCTGGAAACATCCACCGTTTGTTGCTACGTGAACTGGCGGTGGGCTTAGATGTGTCACTGACGGACCTGTACCAACAGTCTCTGAAAGAAGACGGGGTGGAAACAGGCAGTGGTTGCACCTGTGTACTGGGGAGGAGGACGGTAGAAGTCGTCAACTACCGATCAGTATGCTTAAGTTGTATGCTTGGCAAAGTGATGTAGCTTCTGATAGCCCGTCGTCCTCAGGGGCGTTTAAATCAATTCGCGATCATCAGCGAGGAGCAGCACGGATTACAGAGAGGGCATTCTTGCTTGACGAACCTTCTGGTTGCTAAAGGGCTGTGGGTGGAAGCAAAAGCCGACAGCAAATCGCTGGATGTGGTGTTTCTCGATTTAAACAAAGCTTTAAACAGAGCACCATATCACCCGTCGTTTACTAAGCTGTTAGTGTTCGCTGTCAGCTCACCTGTGATAAATTGGACAATAGACTTCCATCATGGTAAGTCGTTCGGTGTCAGGGTCAACCAGCACTTATATAATAGACTGTACGTCCCAAGTTGTATACCATAAGAGTCAGTGCTCGGGCGTTTTCTGTTTTGATTTTCATCAATGATCTATTGGACTATTTGCAGTCACCTGCCATAGCCTTCGCTCACGACAAGAAAGTAAGAAGGACAATCTCCTCAGATAGTGGAATATTACAGCAGGTCTTGGTACGATATTAGCATGGACAGTTCAGTTCAATTCAGTTCACTTCAATTTCCAGGTTTCTTCACTTCCATGAGTAAGCATAGGGGCCACCAGACAAAACTGAGGAGTTCAGACTATCGGTGTCATCAGAATACAATAAGTTCACAGCCACCACCGATACACACAAGTTTATCCTATCATTGAAATGACGTGAAAAAAGAGCTAAGCGTAACAGCAATGAGGAGCTGATTTCTAGAATTTATACCTTCGGGTACCAAGACTAATCAAGTAAATAAATTAATTAATCAAACAATAAATAAGATAAAAAAGGAGGAAACAATAATGTCAAATAAGGTTAACAGGTTGACTAACTTAAATCTCTCAGAAGGACATTAGCGGGCAAAATCACTCAAACAAAATTCTCACAACAGGTCCGCGAAGATAGACAGCCAGCATTCATCAAGCTTTCTTTTGAACTCTGTCCTACTATTGGGGATCCTGCACCCTATAGAAGCATGTTCCAACAGCTGATAACTCGACAGACGAAGAAGACTACCCTGCTCTAAGTACCAACTCTCTTCTTCTACAGCTTGAGATTGTGATATCGAAGATGTGACTTTGTACGCAGACCAAACAGAGATGCCACCTCAAATCAGGTTATTCCCTCAAGAATATTGAAGATTTCTATAAGGTATCCTCTAGCCCTCCTTTGCACAAGTAAAAACAGATCAAGTTTTCCCGGTTTGTCTTCACACGAAATACCCTGCAGCTCTTCCAGCAGCCTTGCAAAACTTTCCAGGACTTTCTCAGGTGCCTTCGTATCTTTTACGATATGCGGGCTCCAAGCCTGCACACAGTGTTTCAGAGGTAGCCCAACAAAAGCTTTATAAAGGGGTAACGGCATCTCCAGCCTGCCTGGCCCTAACGTTTTTCCCAACATATACAGCGCGTTGTTTTCTTTTTGGGTTGCCTCTAAACACTGCTTGGAAACTTTAAAGTCTCCCTCTATGAGCATTCGCAAGTTTTTGATTGCCTCTGCCCCCCTCAGCTCCCTCTCCCCAATTTCTCTACCAAAAAATCTGATCGG
>JTDE01007286.1:11665-29643 GCA_014338405.1 Paragonimus skrjabini miyazakii | reverse complement strand
AAACAAACCATTCAATGTACGTCAACATTTTCGTCTCAGAAACTGATGATTTTTAACTTATTGAACGATACCACCGAGATATTTGCAGATATTCACGGATCCCTCATAAATTCGCAGTTTTGCCACATATTTTACTCCCTACGGATAATTTTCAGCGTATTCCGAAGTGTGAAATATCAGTAGGTGATAAATTCCACGATGGGCATTACCAGTGATTCGCACACACATTTGAGACTGAATGACCAAATCTTCTACATCCAGTCAGTTTGGCTGTTTCGACATTCAGCGGGTGTCAGTTGACATGAAAACCAGTCACTGGAAATAAGGTGTAGTATAGTGACCTGGAAATACCCCCGTCTGCCTGCTGTACGATGTGTGAAATCCTTCTCAAAATATTAGCTCACGTTGTACATAGGACCTTAGGCATCCTTGCCTACTGTCTGCTTGATGCATGCGATCGTGTTCGTTTGTTTGCATGCTTGTCGGCATATGTGCACTAATCACGCCATATACACTCTTCCGGCTTGCTCGCGCGCTCGACGGTCGGATCCTTGGCCTCCCTAACTACTTCGTGTATCGGTGTCGTTTAGCGCTGATCGAGACCAATTGTAATTATCGTATTTACGGTCTCCATAATTATCGGCATTTTCATTTCGCGTCTGGTATTGTTGCGTATGCCTGATGAAGTGTTAATTTAGTGCACGTACACAATATGGTATCACTTCTCCTGGGAGTAACAGAAAGTCCGAAGAACGGAGCGAAACACTACTCCAACAGTGTCTTGTGTGGTTGGGGATCTGACAGCACTATCAGATGTTTTTGTTACGAACTCTTTGGAGCTTGAGTGCCTGTCTGCTCTCTTCATTCGTGTTTCAGCTTCACTGACCAGTACGCGTGATGAACTCGCGACTGTAACCTACTGCTAGTCTCCTACACCACCAAACTTCTCCGGTTGTGCGTTCTGCGGTCTCCACTGCCACTGCTTCATTTTCACGTAAGTAGTAAGCCACTTTATTCTCTTTTTCATTTTTGGGGGCGTTTTTTCACGTTGCTCTGTCTTTATTACTGTTCGGTGCCCAGCAACTAGGTCAAGTCTGTTGTTTTTGCTTGCTTACTGACAGCAACCGCAAACGTTTCAGTTTATCACCCGGTATACGTCTCCCCGAAACAACAAATCTCAGGGAGCTACCCAAGGTGGAGTCAGTCTGTGCATTATATGTACTAAATGTTTGAACTCTAACCAGTAGGGACTATGTTATCACGGCTGCCAACGCTGGACTCACAGGGTATATGAACCCCAAGTCACAGGTGCGCTCTACAAACGTTGACACAAGACATTGTTGATTGTCTCGTCTTTCTGTGTAATCAACGCAGAACAGGATTTAACATACTCCTTTCTAAATAATGTCCGACTAATGATGCCAATCTCGCTTCTGGCTATCCTATTGTGATCTGTGACTCCCACTCACAAACCAAACACCTGACGACTAACGTCTGTTGCCAGACGATTAGTCCACTATACCCCCCACAGCAATTCCTAGACCTTCACTTTTGCGCGCGACCTTAAGGGCTTCGCTCGGAACCGCTGATGTCCAGCAGCCAGCTAAAGAGACCGAGGTGATCACCTCCTTCAACGTTCATCACCACAGTAGCACTGTTAAGGTTTCAGCTGTTAATCAGCGTGTGGGTGATAGGTAACAACAAAAGAACCGGTGGAGTTAACCCTTCTGATGTGAAGAGCTCCTTAGTCAAAGGACCGGAACCTCTTAATAAAGTAAATGGAAAAGGCAGAGCAAATGATACTAGAGGCCGCCGCAAAGACGCTGAGGTTCAGTTTGTCACTGGCATAAACTCAAAAATTTCTGGTAATCTAAACAGCGTTATTGTTTCTAACCTTGCCTAATTGCTGGCGACATCACTGGTTGAGCGTGAACAATATGAGCGCCAATTATGGTCCGACATTTGTGTGGTAACAAGATTGGAGGACTGCTGCAAGTCAACTATACTTCAACCGCTTTCGCGGTCTAAGTCGGCTGTCTGAGCGCAGTTTTCCCGCCTACTAAAGGTAACCTCCGGAAGCCCTCGGCACACTGAGGTGGCGCTCACTAGAGCACACCTACTCCGATGTTCTAGTACGGCCCACGAATGCCTAAAACCTACCCTTCCTTACCTGGAAAGAATCATGAGAAGGGAGTCGGAAAACCCCTTGACAGTTCTGACTGAAGCCCAATCACACAGGAAGTTCCAGAGTCATCCATTTCAACATAGCCGCCAGATGATGGCGTCACCCAATGTCGACCCATCAGAAATAAACTCTTCCCAGTTATTATCTTCATTATTACCTGCGCAAGAGTAACAAAATGCCAAAACCAAGCCACCTTACCCACCTAGACGCACCAAAATTACTGAGAGTTGAAGTTCTCACGACCGTCATGTTCAGTATAGTTACGAACGCGTGGCACTGTCACCAGTTGAACGCGCCCGGAGATATTTGGCTTCATAGAACTCTTCTTAGAAGACTGAGGCAACTTAAAAGATCGTCACTTTCAATTCTAACCATCGAACCGATAGTTGGCTTCTCAGCAGGTGGTGACCTCCCTGAACAAGTTCTCTCAAGAAGCCTGTTTCCGCCAGACTCCTCATGGGTCGGTCTCAGTCCACATGCGAATAAACTTCCAGCAACATAAACAGTAGTCACCTGTCCACAGGTCACGATACCAGACAATAGGATGGTAACACCTGGGACATTTATAATTAACCAAAGTGACTGGAGCTGCCAGTACACTTAAACTTCAAGCTTGGCGATTGAGCTTCCGGAACTGAGATTGCTCCACGTGTAAAAGAAAACTGACATTATGGCACTTACAGAGACATGGCTTCGGCCAGACATAAGAGACATAAAAGTAAACCAACCTAACATGAATGTTTCAAGAAAGGGTAAGATCGATAAGCGGAATAGCACTATGCCTGTCTAACGCGAAATTAAGCGATCCAATATTTCGTCTAGTACCCGAGTTCATTTGGGACCGCATCCGCCTCTGTTTCAATAAGCCCCCCAACTTAGCCTTATATACCACCCGCCCACAAGTGACGGCAAACTAGCCGCTGCTTTACACAGAGCTGTTGAACTGACTTCAGGTAGTGTTTTGTTGCTTGGCGATTTCAATCACCCGGATATTGATTTCAGAGCTCTGGAAGCGCACTGTGGTCGAGACTCTTCTGCGGTGCCCTTTCTACAAACCCCTAGAGGATTAAGTTATTCGAAAATGTATTAATGCTCGCCGGAGGACGCAAAGGTTTCGTACCGTACATTCTATACCTAGTCTTTGTTAGCGAGCCTAGTGTGTTTGAGAACCTCTGCACCGAAATGCCGGTAGGTTGCAGTGATCACATTTTGATTTTGTTCTAAATTATGTACGCCTTTCCTTGGGTGGCAGTTGGTCCTCCAACAATACGCAACGATTTTAAGGGGGATTACGTAAGTAAGAACGATTACTTTCTAACGGCCTTTCAGAACGTACCACCTTCACCCTCCGTGGAAGTATTTTGACACTACATTAAGGCCACTGTTGACATGACGACCAACTTATTCGTTAAATTAAGAACCAACCAAAAACATTTGTGAATAGCGTTATGCCTGGGTGCAATTCCAGTTAACGCAAACCTCGGAAGCTTATGGTTTATAGCTTATGGCTTATAGGCTTACAAGAAAAAGTGCAGTGCGGCTGCTCGGAGTGATAAAATTGAGTTGAAATCCTATGCAGTAGCCCAATTAAGACAAAACCCCAAGTGGTTTTTATAAACAATTGTCAAAAGCGCCTTAGTGAAACCGGGTATTCCCAGTCTGCTGACAGATTCAAGCCTAGTTAAAAACAACCGGGAGGCAACGGAAATCATTGAAGATACGCTTGAAAAGGTGATCCTGAAGAATACCATAAAAGCCACCTTATCGGTTAATTGCGGAACATCTACGTCCAGTGTCTTAAGCGACAAAGACTTTAGTTCTATCAGTGTTCTTGCGTAGCTTAAGTCTCAGAGTTTTGATAGCCTATCACCAAGACTGCTAAAAAATTGTGCAGATAACCTAGCTGCAGTCATAAGTGACCAGCTTTGGAAGTCCTTAGAGGAAGGTGAACCACCTGTTGACTGGAAGCAATGTGAAGTAATGCCACTGTACAAAGGCGGTACGCCCAACTCGGTTTTCTACTACAGACCGATTTCCATCCTCAGTATCTGTTCAAAGGTAATGTAAAGCGTTGTTCATGACGCCGTCTGACAACACGTCCACAGAATTATTTCCTCTCAACAGCACGGTTCCAGATAAGGCCACTCGTGCGTTATCGACCTAATAACTGCTCATGAGCAGTCGACTAGAACAGTTTACTCAGAGGACTGAGTGAACATTATCCTGCTAGACTTCTCAAAGGCATATTGCTTTTAAAACTGCTGTGTTACGGAATTGGAGGAAAGTGCAACGGTATTTGGAGGCGTACCTGAGTTGACGCCCGTCCTCCGTCAAAGTTAACGGCACTCACTTAACAGTTCGGAAAGCCCAGTGTGGGGTGCTGCGAGGGTCAGTTTTAGGACCGTTTCTATTCACCCTATACGTCAATCAAATACCGTTGTTTCTATCTTCGAGCATTCTGTCGTACGCAGACGGCACGAAGCTTTTGAGAATTATTCATGACCCCTCCGATGAATTCAGTCTACAATCAAATATGGACACATTGTATAACTGATGTAGGTTTAACAAAATACCGCTGAATGCGGCGAGGTAAAAAGTTCTGAAGTTTTGTCTTAACAGTGCGACCTCGTATCACCTTGCTAAATTTAGACTTTGTGTATCCGGACAGGAGGAAGACTTAAAGTCAATTGCCACTCAAGATTTAGGTCTCTTCGCTAACCGCAAGATGGTGACATTCAATGCTAATGTTGTGATAGCAAAAGACGCTTGGCCTACAAATTCGTTTATTGCACGAATTTCCGTACAGGTTATGTTAAACATGAGACCATGACCACGTACCCTCACTTGCACGGCTGACGTGCATTCACACATATCGGGTGCCAGTACGTTGTCATTTGCCCTGGTGGAATTTTCCCCATAGCACGTACACACTATTGCGATAGTCGCTTCTGGTCCGTCGCCTTCCAGACGTTGAGGCCTGCCCTTTTGTTCCTGAAGTCATTTGTGAGTAGTACACTGATCACAACGAAACTACCTGTTATACGACACTATTGATGTCTCTTGATTCATCAGCCGTAGCCTGGGCTGCCTGACCTCAACAACCTCCATTCCCATTCATTCTACCCTAGTTCGCCCTTTACTAGAAGTAACTATTCAAGCTTGTCACACACGGACGTCTTACTACTTGGGCAAGTTCAGCGCAGGGCTACAAAACAAATTAGGGACCTTCAGTACCTGAGCTATCAGAGCAGACTTCAACGTTTGAATCTGTTCAACCTAGAGTATTGTACAATGAGAGGGGACACAATACTAGCCTACAAAATGTTAACCGACTGCAGTCATCCTTACTCATCCATCCTATCCAGAACTGAACATCAAACTTCGAGAGGGATTAGTTTCAGTGTTCAACCTCAACGCTACCGCTTGCTTTGCCGGTGTCTTTCGTTTGCACTCCGAATGGTCCCTTTCTGGAACAGTGCCAGAAGATGTCGTCTCAGCAACCACCCTTGACGTATTTAAGGTGAGATTGGACAAATATCTCAGGGAACCCTGAGATATTTTCAGTCCACCTGCTCTTCCAAACAATTTTTGATGGGAAGTGTAACCAGTGTAGAAGGAAGCACACAGCTCAGTGGCGCTGACATGTTGTCGGGTGTTGGTATTTTATGCTGCACTTGACGAATATCCGTCTGTGTCCTGTTGCATCTAGTGTGGGAATGTACGTGGGTTGTGTGCGCTTGCGATTGCCTCATTTGAAAAAATGGATCCTTGCACCACACCATTTCATCTTTGCACCTAATCACATACCAACTCTGTGCTTATACCACTGATGGGCGCCCACGCGACGACCGTTCTTGACCCAAGATTGCCCTTGGGCAAAGTTCTCCTTTGGCACCACTCAGAAATGTGTCAGTAGCAAGTCGGAGACTTTCTCGGATCTGCAAAACCTGTAAAACTTACGGAGACGGTCCATGGGGCAGGTGATAACATCTAGTGTAAGGTTGTTCCAGTGGTTGGCAACTTTGCAGAGAAAGAACTGTTGCCTACAGCAGGTTGGAGTTGGAAGCTTGTAGAGCATTTGTCATCATCCCTCCGATCGTTGTCAGCTACTTGGGTGGAGAAGGTAACGTAATGGGATGTCCTGAGTAATCGGTTACATTTTTGCGGCGGTGCTCAATGAGTTAAAAATCTCGAGTTGAACAACACCCACAACTGATCGTAGCTATCGCATTCCCATAGACTTTCCAGTCGGCCTCGTTTGAAAAGCAGCAGTAGACTCGAGTTTCGTTCTCATTACAGCTTGTCAGTAGTGCACATCCTTGCTACGGCCGGTCAAGATCTCTGGCAACTCTTTCGTGAGTCAACCGTGGTTACCACTGCACCATTGGCATTACAGCAGGCACGACCGAATTACCATATGCGAACGCACAGCCGCTTTCATTTGTGATCAACAATCAGGTTGCCCGATTGTCTTGATAGGAGACAACTGCTGTCCGATAACTCCAATCGATAAGTCCGCAATCAGGACTTCCTAGACAGGTCGAAACCTCCGATCTAATGAAAACCTGCTAGGCAATATTTTAAATTACTGATGAGTAGTCGGAAAATGCAAAAGCTGCGGTTTATTGTGGGTGATGTTTTGCTTGAAATTGGCCAAACTTCCATATTACCCATCAATAATTTAAAAATCGTTATTTTTTGCGACACAAATGAGTTTGCGGTTTGAACCTTTTGTTTGAACCGATTGACACCTGTCTTGTCCTCCATCTGGCACTGGGGACGAAAATTTCGGTGGTTGTGGCAGTATTCATGTTATTCTTTGACGTTACTTTTGGTCTTCAGTTGATGGTCAACTGTTTTGTGCTGGCAAACCATAATGAATTGCATATAAATTTGACTCTATTTGCATTGACACATATAACCGGTTTGTTGAGCGTGAAGTCGATTTCTACGCGTCACCCCATTTTAGGTGATAAGATTTTTTTTATAGGGCTCCATAGTGCTACTCAATGATGAAGAATTCTCGAACATCAAAAACATTTTCCGACAACATGAAAGATTACAGTGTTTTCTACGCACTATGTTCAAACACAAAGTCAAGCAGTGGATGGTTGAAGTATTGTAAGTTGACTGTGGGTTCTACTGAGGTTACGGAACGGATGACGTGCTGGTATATCAAATACAAGTGTTGGTTATTGAACCGTTCACCAAACATTCAATATCACGCCGAGTTACGCGTAATCTGTTGATCCAAAAATGCTTCTCTCAGTATCCGACGGCGGAGAAGATAACCTATTTTTGAAATGATTAATGAGAAGGCATTTGTAAAAACTGGAGCTTACAGGGTACTAGTTGAATCAATGTACATGAAAGTTAAATCTCTCACCTGGAGTGTGGAAAATTCTTAGAAATTGAACAAGAAATGTGCCCGTACAACAGATTCGACAATTAGGCGTCGTTCAGTAATGGGGACGATAAAACGGAATCGAGCTCACTCAAACACATGGTCATTAGTTGAGTCGGGGCCAGACAAATGTTTGCGCATCGAGAAATGATAAGAATCAAGAGCTACTCAAGAAAAAAATTTCAAGGAGAGGGATTCATGTTGGCATTTAGAAATTTATAGGGTTCGGACTGAATAAGAGTAAGGGGAACGGTTGCAGTTGTTGATTTGAGATTAAAGATGATTTGTGTGGCTTATTTTTAGGGGAGACAATGTAACACAAAGCCACTTCTCAACACTGATTGAACAAAGCACAGCCATCTAAAACGTTCTAAAGCAGACCTTTACAATATCAACAACGACACAACTAAGGTCGTGGATTATGGCGTGTTTAGTAGGTTTAGCTCACATATTTCCAATATTCCAGTTTCCTTGACACTTGTTTGCAGCCATTGTCCTACGCCACCAGAAGGAAGACCGTGACGGCTGTTATCTCTTCCACTTTGAGGTACAATCACGCTTAAGTGCCTTCTCGTGTGAAGCGTATTCCACAAATCGTCGGCTCAATATCAACGGCGGAAACGATCCTAGGTACTTGTTCGAGTAGACCACCCCAGCTGCTGACGTATAGCAGTATGCTACCGATACTTATGTTTAGTACTTAACGACCATGGATACTTACAACTTCCGTCAATGGTTGAGAAATCCAGTAGTAAGTAGATGATGATGTTGGGGTAAATCTGCCTCAAAATATCCAGCCACATGGAACCTAACGGCATATCGTGCGTTATCAGAGACGATAACGACAGACACGCATACATGAGCTTCGCTCGAAATTTGGAAATCCAGTTATTCAGATGCTTTATTAATCCTGTTAGTGTTGATGTTACATATGAACGGAACCGCCACAAGTAAGTCCTGTAACATTTCAAATTCCTGGTTGTCGTTTTCAGTTATATCAGCTTCTTGTCACAGATGGAATGAGACTTGGAAGACCCGTGATTTACAGTTATGTGCGCAGAGAAAAATATGCCTCCTTGCGACAATTAGTCAAGATATTTCATGAGGTGCTGAGTGATCATATTTTTGCAGAATCCTTTGTGCTACACAATTCAGCGATTCAGCAGTTGATACACAAGTTCGAAGCAGAGGCCTGAGGTTTCCGGATCCGTTTTTCTTGCTCAGCGTCTGTTGATCTGAAAGGCAGTCAGTTAAAACAGGGTGTAGCATTGCTCTTGGGGATTACTGTAAATGCCAGAAGCAAAGTAAGATTACTTGCATAATAGAATTTTTGTAAATAAGGGTCAAGTGGTGTCTTAAAACAATCGCTAGAAACGCCGGTGGCGACCTCAGGATAAGGCTTTCCAAAAGGTTAATAACCCTGTAAGAAAAGACCCGTTGTTTATTGCAGGTCCGAGGACGGGACTGTTCAACGAGATGTACTGTTAAGAAAAGTGTGAGAATTAAATCACCGCAGAGTCGTCAAGATTCAAGTGAGTATAGATCAAAAATTTCAACTCGGGACTCGTACGTGACAATTCTTAGGCCCGCGATTAAATTGGTAGCCGCGCGCTAGACACGCTCAAAAGCTAATTTGTCTTTCTTCAGGCCGGTATACACGACCTGATTTGCATACTCGAGGAGCGGTCACATATAACCTCCATAAGGCGTTTGATACACGCCCTTGTTTATGCGGGGGAAATTGCGCCTAATCATCCTAAGGGCGGCAAACCCGTCTACCACCGCCCTCTCATATTGACTCGCAAAAGATAAGTAAGATTGCAACCGGATATCCAGATCTTTCTTCAGACCAATTTTCATGATATCTACTGTGTTGAGCACACTATGAATCACGAAGGCATTGCCAGAGTCTCCACCGAGTGACACGTGTGCGCAATTACTATCATTTAGTGGGAGGCTCCAATCGCCCGATCAACGTTTAATCGCGTCAGGATCAATCTGTGGTGCACTGAGATCAGTGGCATTCCAGATTTTCAGGTAATCGGCCTACAGGATGTTGTCCTAAACGCAAACAGCAACAGTCGCCTTTGGGCGCGATATAATTTGATTTCCCCACGTTCCGTATGCCGTGGGGAAGCGCATAGGTTCATATAATCTACATCATACACACTATTTAGACCATTTCATTACAAATCCGCAATTTGTTTTTCGCATGACTATTTCGGAGAACTTGGAAGAGTGACTGAACACAACGGCCAAGTTGTGGTTAAGATTTAACTTAGGCGTTTAAACAATCCGAAAACAGACCCCCGCTTTGTGATATTTGATCGACTGTTAATAAGTAGGTCATCAGTGCCCAGTCTAGTTTTATTTACTTTGATATTCGCGCAAATAATTGTTTGAAGAGTGCAGCCCGGCAGGTAAAAGTCGCACACATACATAAGATCATTTACTAACAGTCAGCAGTAAAAATTGTTGCACGGTTAGCGGCTAACGCTAGGGTGTGAGATGCAGCACACTTATGGCTGTGACTAACGTGATGTGGTTAGCCTAGGTGGTTGCTTGAAGGACATACTCGTTTGGCCAAAAAGTTCACCATTCAACTGGTACAGAAGCGTCTAATTGGGTGCGCTCCCATTTTGCAATTGAGACGACTAAGCGCGTGCAACGTAAACCCCCGTTATGTTATGTTATTTAGTAGCTACTAGTGAAGCATGACGACAAGCACAACTTGGTGTACATCAGTGACTGCACGTGCGTATGCATGTTTTACAAGCTTGTGTTGCTATCGTGTAATAACGTGCCGTTCGTCTTCAAAAAATACTTCTATTCGCATTTATCGGGGAAGTCGCCAGTTTCCCGAAAATATTTTATCAAGAAGACCAACTAAGTATACTTGCTAGTGGCCCCCACCATCGCTACAATCATGTACTACCTCGGTCTCCACAAACATCCTCATCCTTCGTGACAACTGTGGTTTCCATCCGAACCGCAAGCCTACTCTGCACTGTTCGGACTTTTGTCTAGTCCATTCTTTTTGTCCTTGCTTTGTTGCTAGTTATAAATCGTATAAATGCGAACGGAGTGTGACCATATCATCTTCAGACTGAGCAACATAAAAAGCTCTGTTTGAACATCAGTTTTTTCCGTGTGTTCTTACGGTAGCCTTGGGTAAATGTGTTGGCTGGGAAGGGACTAATTGGCCGCGTATAGCCCGTACTCTATCACGCATTACCGTTATCCGTCCTGCTGTTATCCCTCGTTTCATTAACCATTATTCTAGTCAGTTTATGTGCTCGTGGACTGTAGATCCAGTTACAACAATACAGTAAGTCCTTCTCAACCGAGTTCGCATTTTTGCTGAGATGGCTATCTGCATTGAGTAACGAGTCTCGTGTGTTTAATAAAAAATAATTGAGCGGGTTCTGTCTTCATTTAGTCCCTTCTCGTTGACCACGATTCTTCTTACATCCGAAAACTTCTTGGTAGTTGTTGCGAGCCCTTCATGAAAGAATTGGGGAATACGTTTCTTTTCGTACACGAATTACCGAGAAACTCCAATGAAATGAATGTGACCTAAAGTTTTCGTAATATGATACAAACGATATTCCTAGGCGATATGTCGAAAGCAGCACATTTCAGTTAGTTTGATATCAACTGACCTCACGTTGTGTTCAAATGGTTCATCGCCAGTAATTCATCTCTGTACGGTGAGTTAGCTTGGCGGTGAACGATAAAAACATCTTCGGAAGAATATTCAAGCCGAAGTACCCGAAGTTCGGGGAGTACCCGAAAGACTTGTGCAAATTCCAACGGGAAATTTGCACAAGCATTTTCAGAGCGCTGCAAGGGCCACGAAACATAGAGGAGTGGGACCAGCGCCAGGCTGTCCGTATGGACGTTTTCACGTGTACGCGTCGAAAACATCCTCTAAACGGTAATGTTTACTCATCCAATTTTAGGTTTGCAGACTAGGATGTAGTGCATCCTGAGTACTACATTATCACACTGATGAATATCAAGTCGAAAAGGTGAACCTGGTCCACTCACGCCACCTTCGAATGGGTAAGCCTAATATACGTTTTACAATAGACGTTTAGCTGATGGTGATGAACTGCATGCGTTTGAGATGATGAACCACTTTAAGAGTGGCCGTGAAATAAGGTTGAATGTGAACAAGAAATATGGGGTTAGGATGCATCGACACGATTTGTGCAACTTACGCATTAGGCGCAACGAAGTAGATAATCGCAACTAAATTATTAAGTTGCGAGAATTATTAAAGATGGAAAGCAGCTATAGCCTTCTACTGCGGAAGAAAATGCTAGGGTTCCTTATGTTCGTGCCTAAAAGTGATTTCAGCAGTGTCCTAGGTATGGAGGTTTCACTCTCGGAGATGCTATTCATCAGTTAAATTATGTCGCTTTCATACTATGACACGCTATGTTGGTAGATGGAACTGGAGCGGGTGTTACGTTTTTTACGCACTGACGCCGAAGGAGATTATTGCCAGTCATGCGATATTCCTGGGACGCATGCTTAAAACGTTGCCTTGTTTTTTCATTTGCTGAATGATGCATCTCGACATTACCGTGGGTTGATAGTCCTAAGTGTATATCAGATAAACCGTGTTTACCAGTGGACCCACAATATGATTTTCACCTAAGACAGAGAGCAGCTTAATGGTTTGTCGCAGACTGTGAAATCTGTCAGTAATGAGGCGCACCAGAATCTCGTAAATACGAGGCCTTCTAGTGAAAGTGGTTGGGCCTATTATAAACTCAAGGCCACCGTGCTGTTCAGTAGCCACATCACCTGTCGTGTGGAAAACGAGAACAGGCACATCAAAAGTGTAGTATTTGAACTGTTCATTGTGTATGCCTTTTTCCAGTACATTATCGAACGTTGCAATAATGTGTTTGATGAACGCCAGTGTAGGTTAACCGCTGAACGAATGAACTTGTTTGTACCACCAGCAAGCCTGGAATATCTGTCAGTGATTCTGATACTACAGTCACAATATGTCAGGAATGTTTTCGTGAAACATTATAATGGGGCAACGATAGTAGATATAGCTTACGCAAGGGTCACGTGGGAAGTGCGCTGTAACAAAGAACGCATTTTCTACGTTGATATCATCAGCAGCAGTACGTGTGAACGCTGTTTCTTATCTCAATGGACGAACTCCTGTTGCCGTATGGTTGCTATGTTTCGTTTGATTGACAGACCCTTATCAAGTTTGGTTGATAGAAGTCGTTGGTTGTTGCCAGCCACTGAGGGAGCCGAAATCCTGTTTTCTGAGTGCGATGAACCCGTAACTCGTGTGCATGTGCCTGTTTCTAACTCTCGTTTGGACAGAATAAGAAATGCTGAGAATGCTTGCCAGGATATAGCTATCACTTTAGGTTGTATGAGTGCAGCCAATAATCGCAGACATGTTGCTTCTCTGCGAGGGTTAACCGAGTTACTGTCAAGCCATTCTGACCGTTCAATCCCAGATAGGGAGGTTGTTTAGATAAGCGGCCGAACATTTTTCGCGAACTTATGGCCAGAGAAAACGGTAAACAGCGGTAACGAGTGGTATGAGTCGTTCTCTTTCGACCCGGAAGGGATTACTAGAAGCCGGATGCCAGTGGTCGGGAAAAACTTGATGATGAACTCTGATATCCCAAACTGTAGCATTTCCCCACAGCACCTGAGCCAAGGGACGCTACGCAAGTACCGTACATAAGCAAGATTCCATATATGTCTGACGAGATAGGCCAAATGCCTGTTGCTTCCGCAGTGGGATAAACGTTTCCCCCTAGCAAGCGCGGGAAGTCTAAACTTGAGTGTCGTTTGATGGACTAGAAGATTCAGATAGTTGAAGATCCCATTGAAACAGCTCGTATTGGACGAGGTGCTGAGGGTTCGCTCAAGCAGTTCAAATCTAAGGCTCGGGAAGGTTTTGAACGCAGACGTTCCTTAAAACTTGTAGACTGTAACGTTTGTCAGATATGCTTTCAGAGGGAGGAACCCGGGGATCTGGATGAGGACAACGTGCACTGAGTACAGTGCAATCAATACTGCGATCGCTACCATCACTCGTGTGTCAACTACGGAGAGTTTCAACCGGTGTACTCTAACGTGAACTGCAACAACGTGCACCATGCCACGTTATCAACTGAAAGGAGGAAGAAGAAGAAACGGTAATTTCCAGTGCCAAGTTAAAGAACCCACGGCCATATTTAGAGCCGCCCACAAAATGGTTTCACATGCTTCGCTCAGTGTTTTCCTTTTCAGTTGGACAGGTGAGGTTCACTGAGTCTTTATTCAGTGGTTCTTCCATGGACATGCCAGACAACTAAGTGCGTGCGTCTATTTGCAGATAGACAGTATACAAAGCGTGACAGTGTAATTTGAAACTATATGAATGTGCTTATTAAAAACCATTTAACGTATCATAATATTAATAATAATGGTATAATTCTCAACGCATCTGTGAGAAACACGCTCAGATAAGCGTGATCAGTATACACAGTGTAACGTGAAACGCATACCGTACACATATATGTTAATTATGCAATACACCAATTATGGAAATAAAGTAACAAAACGGACATAATAATAGAGGAAAATTCTAGTGTATGAAGAAGCATTTGGCTCATTTGCTTCTAAAACGATAATTCTCAAATTTTTCAATGTTCGATAAAAAATGCTGAGTGTAGCATGCAAGCCGGCTGTTTCTACTCTGGTTGTCCGTTACACTTACGGACCAACATTGGGGCAATGTGGAGACACCAGGGGACAGCGTTCATCCGAAGTAAAGGGTTCCAGCAACAATCTTGTAAAGGGAAACAACAAGAACAAGCATGAGCCGAAGGCCCAGTAAGCCATGCACACGACTTACACAAACGATAACTAAGACGGCTCCGACAACACAGCAGCACGCTCCGTCACTAATTCAAATTCAAATAGTGCGCGCCTGCGGGTTTCGGTCGCACATTACACTGAGTAGTTACATCAAATCTCGCTTCACAAGGTTAACGATGGCCTTATGTTCAAGGTCATGCCAGAAAAAAGATTTTTCAGGATGGAGAAAGTGAACAGTCGAAGAATTTCCCCATTATTTGATGTAGACGGTTCCGGAAAAATAGGTAGAAACGTTTGAGAAGATGAAGGAAGATAGAAGGATCCCAATTTTTGCAGAGAAATGGTCGATCTTCTGGACTGGAGTTCCTTCTTTCCTCTAAATCGACGGAATTTCACAGACCTCGCGAATTGTCCAACCAGTACGGGAATTTGATTGGCCGGACGTTATGGATTGTTGTCTCGTGTTAGAATTCATCGTGGAATCGGGATTGAAAAGCAAAATTACGTGATAAACAGGAGAACGTAAAATGATCATGTGAAGTATGACGAATAATGGAATCTGCTATTTTTTGGCCAAACCTCATATAAAAATTATATTTTTGTGTTAATGAATAAAATATATATTCCTAACAAAAACTGTTATCGTATAACGCGAAAAAAGATCGATTCACAGCCTTTCCTAGTATATGCTGACAGCAGAATTCCGATGTCGATTTAGTATACACGACCGCTATGTAGAACGGAAAAGATGGTTAGCAACACGGGAAGATTGTCGGGTGGTCTGGTAGGATAGGAAGAGGAACATATTTGTGGGAATCATATGAGGCGAACAGGCTAAGTTATATATATATTTTCCAAACAGTTTCGACGTGCACAGTAGCCGTGCATAGTAGTCGGTAACTGTACACAACTGATAATCATTAAGTATGGAGTAAGAGTGTACCAAGATAGTTTGATTACTACAAACGAGGGGGTGTATGATATTACCATGTGTTGGCTATAGTTATGTTGTTCAGCTGCAAGTTTTGGACATAACTGTGTACAAGATCTACCCTGCTGGTGAAATGATAAGTTTCGAAATTCCTCAAATGGTGAAGTTGCTAGCTTTGATTAGTTCGAAGTGTGTGTGGCGTTGCATCATGTGGTATAGGTTTACTCCCAGATGTTATTAGATCAGATGTTTAGATGTTATTTGGTCCGTTTTCAAAAATATCGCCCTCAGGCAGGCATGGTTTGAAAATAAACAGGACGTTCCTCAATGTTTCTAAGCTTCGTTTGAATTGATGTATATTCTTACTGGCTGTAATTGCATGTAGAAATTTGTTCCAAACGTAGGTATATTTCACTGGGAAAAAATTTGAACGCAGTTTTTTACGAGAGTTAAGAGCCGTCAAGGTGAACTCTTTGTTCCTGATGCTGTATTTGGAGCTATGCTGGAGGTGAATCGCGAGTTTGACGGTAAATTTATTGCCATAAACTAGATTATACATGAGTGCAAGGTTCAGCTTGAGACGCCGTAGCCAAAGAGGATCTAGTTCAAGCGTCTGTCAACGTTCTCTGTAGTTCAGAGAAGACGGATAACAAACTAAACCTTTCGTGAAGGTACGTTGGAGACTTTCCAGAGCTAGCCTATCGGACTTACGCAGGTGACCATATATGAACGTACAGTACTCACGTTGGGGTCGTACGCACAGCTTATAAAGGCGTAGTCGAGCTGCAGGAAGGAAAAATGAGTGCTTAATGTATCCAATCGTTCGTCTAGTTTTAGCTATTAAGAAAGACATATGTTCAGCGAAATTGAATGAGTTTGAGTAACGTATACCCAGGTCGGGGACTGAGTTGGCAGTTGAAATACCATGACCATCCAGCTTTATGAGGTCCTCTGGTATATGACAACCGTGTGCGACGATGGTGGATTTATTGGCTGAGAATTTAATCAGCGAAGTTTGACACCGAGACTCTAATGACATGAAGTCCTCTGGTATATTTCCTAAAGAAGAATTGAGATCGCCAGGGGTAAAGGTGTAGACAATTTTGATGTCATCAGCAAATAGGAATAGTTTGCTATGCTCGATAACTTCACATACATCGTTTATATACACAGGAAAGAGTAACTGTCTTAGGACGCTTCCATGAATCACTCCACCGGTGACTGGTCTGGGCGTTGAGCTGTTATCTCTTAGTTTCACTGTTTGTGTGCGGTCTGCAGGTTATGAAGCAAACCAGCTGAGCAATGGGTCACTTATACCGAAGGATACCATTTTGGTCAAAGGATGCTTATGAAGCACACGATCGAAAGCTTTTTGCATATCGGAGAATATACTAATAATTGCATTCCCGGAATCCGCAGATTCTGTAACATGATCAAAGAATTCTAGCTGGCACGTCATGCACGGACGTTTACTGAGAAACCCATGCTGGGAGTGGTTTATAGGACGTTGTGATAATAGGAATTCAACTATGTAACATTTTATTATCCTCTCCAACACTCTAAAACAAACTGAAGTATCGTTAATGGGACGATACTTGTTGATGTCTTGTTGCGAGCCACCTTTATAATGGGGCCGAATTATAGAATTTTTCATTGGAGAGGGAGAAAGCCTAACGATAGAAAACGTGTATAAATATTAAGCAAAAAGAGAGGAATGTCATCCCCTCCGTGTTTCAGAGAAACAGGATGTATACCATCAAGACCAGCCATATAAAAAGGTTTGATGGTAGCTAACTGTGAGCGTATTTTCACTGCATCAACAGTAACGTAGCTTAGGAACGTGTTTGTTTTTACAGGGAGAGGTGAAGGCAATATATTTTTTCAATGTTGAAGGAAGCAGCGAAATATGAATTGAAGGCCTCGCAGATTATTACAGGATCATTAACGATGGTTATGTTCTGTAGTGTAACTATTGAGATAATAGGGTCTCTTGTACAGTTTCTGCGTTTCAACAGCTGCATCAACTCAGGGCTCTTCTCTTTGCTGTTCAACGCACGTTTTTCCTTATTTAAGTGGAGCATTATAGTTCTATTTTCTATAGTGCCAAACACTTTATGAATTTGAATAATTAGGGAGAAATCGTGTGTTTTACGGTGTCGTGATTTCAGGCTTCCGGGCTTACATTGAACGAGGATCCTGCCTTCACCACACACATTACGGCGTTTTTATTGTAACGTTCTGTACACTATTTTTTATTTCATAATTCTCATTGTTATTCACACTTTTTACTTTCCTCAACTTCACATACACAGCCGATTTTAAAACCCAACTAGACTAGCGGAATTCGCCGTCTATTGCGCCGAATTTCCACTTTTATCACCTATTTGATCTCGTATTCAGACCTGGATTTTGTGTAATGTTTAGATCCTGTAGCGTTTTATTCACTATTTTCTACTTCATAATTTTTATTGTTGTTCATGCCTTTTCATCTTCTTCAACCTCACATTTACACATGATGTGAACGAGGTTAATCGAACGTACACACGATGTGAACGAGGCTCATCGATCTTCTGTAACGTTTTGCACACTATTTTCTATTTCAAAAT
>JTDE01007283.1:18068-28490 GCA_014338405.1 Paragonimus skrjabini miyazakii | reverse complement strand
TGATGATGATGATGATGATGATGACTAGTGTCTATGAGCACATTGAACAGGTTGCCTACGGCTGAACAAAAATGTATCATAATGTTTGTACATTCGTTAGTTGCGGCCAGACATCAGGACAGCGAATGATAACAAAATGTAAGTTACCAATTGCTCAAAACCATGAAAATTCTCTCAATAAATAAGAATTACACCGCATACTGAGACGATGTTCATCGTCATGTGAAAATGAATGAGCTTCTAACAAATATTACACTTTCATTTTCCTGATTCGTAATTTGTGTATTTCAACATGTAATTTGGTATACTTATGTGGAACACGTCAGTTAACCTGCCTTACAAAACAATCGTTCTCGAAACACTGGAAAAACTAGAAAGTGCTACAGAATAAGCCAATGGAATGGAAAACAAACAGACCATAGGTTCCAATCCCTCGATATGTACAGTGCACATGTAACCCGACTAAGTGTGAACCAGCTCTCCACCGATTTGTCGACAGTTACAAAGACCAACTGTTGGTAGATCATGTTGACAATGAAGTGAACTGGGATATGGTTTAAACCAATTAAAAACCTGACGGTTATTAATCTACAAGATCCGGACTGAATTGACTTGCAGACAAAAGCTGGTAACAATATTTTTAGCCATCCTAGAGTGAAATTCACACTGACACGTCAGACAGTTGTAATATAAATTTAACTATTACTAAAGAAGCAAACATTCTGTGGGCGGAGTATGTACTAACAAAATCCCATTGGTTTCTGCAGCAAGCTGATGTAATACTCAACAGCAGCTTTTTCAAGCTTCAGTGAAATTCTAGAAGATTCAGGCGCACTAAAGATGATCGGTGATGGGGAGTGTAGGGATTGCACAACTTGTGTTTTGGTGCACAGTTCAGAAACACAAAGTTAAACCGAGTGCCCTGTAGATAACCCTGAAGGCGTAATCCATTGCAAACCAATAACCTACGTTCGTGAACTAAAAAAAATCAATTTTAAGCATTATTCTGTCGCAAAGACGTTGGTCTACAGGAGAAGTAGTGAAACTCACAATATTTTCGAGGATGTAAACCGAGGATGGAATCCTCCTCAGCAACACGAAGATCACATGCCATCGCCAGTTCCAGCCCGCCACCGATTGCCCGACCAGTAATGGCGGCGACAAGTGGTTTGGACAAGCGCATTCGTGTGAAACCCTGGAGACAAACAATAATAATACGATCTCACAGGGAATCATGAATGAAAGCTGTCAATATGCATATCCGCCAACGATGTACAAATGGGGCCGAAGCAAGCAGAATAACGAGGGAGATATTTCGAACTTATTACAGTTAAACGAGTCCCATTAAGTGAAAATACGGGAAAATTTCTAGCAGATGCTACTCAAATATGTAATGAGTCGATGTGTATCTTTAAAATGCAAATTTCAACGCGAATAACGCGTAAACATGAACTAAGGCATTCACAAAGGTGCATTCGTCGATGCACTGACTCAAGTTCCACTATCTATCTGTTAATACGTGCATGAATCTAAAGTATCAATCGTATCAATTCATTCCATCGTGGTAGGTAGTTAATATTTTCTGATCAATATTTTATCAATTAACACGAGTGATCATTCGTAGTCTCAAGACATTGAGATTCTCATAATTGTCACCATAGTAGTGTGAGTTGACGCAATCATATTACGTCTGTTAGGACAACTATTAACTAACGTTACTTACTTTTAGGCGTCCATGTAGAAAGCAATGAAATCAAATAACTTTCAACTATCAAACAACTACGAATGGGAGTAAAAGTTAATTTGATTGGAAAAAGTACGAGGATAAGTGAGAACAGGACTTTGGCTTGGCTAACTTCCTAAAATGAATTCAATTAGCATTGATAAGTGAAGCATTATGAAACAAACCGAGGAAAACAATTAGGGTTAATAGAAATTGGAGATTAAATCTTTACTGTTCATTTTGAACCAGTAGTGCGAAGTCAACATCAGAAAAATGAGTCAGCGCAATGTCTCGTTTCGAGAATTTCCGACTGTAAACCACATCAAGCCTTTAAACATGACTGATATGCTTTCAAGGACCGCAATGACCAACGAATAACCACACTAAGCTATAAAGGTGCAACAAATCGGATACGATGCATTATAAGTTGATGAACACGTACTGTGCATCACAAAGACAATAGCCCTGAAAATATTAATACTTTTACAAAATTGTTAAATCTGGGTGAGAGAATGTAGATCTAACCAACAACGCTAATGTGTGCTACAGCGTCTCATCACAAACCTATACCATTTAAAATGACTATTCCTAGATGTTATGAATGCATAACATAAACTGATGCAAGTTATTCGCACCATAGATCGACCAGCATCAAACATAACAACGGGACTATGGAGATGCATTTAAACGAAGGGCTGAAGTTTTGCTTTTGATCATGCTGAAGAAAGTGTGAATGAGCGGAACGGTTAGCACAAGAGCCACCTAGTTTTCAAGAGCATATAACTGTCGAGTGCAATGTCCCTAGACCAATTTGCGTTAATCCACATAAGAACAGATGAAATCCGAAAAAGTTGAGTAGTCCCAGTGATTCTGTATCGATTCAACGATCAAGCTTTATTAACTCACATATACACATATCCTAGCTTATACTCACAGTGCACGGCGAAACAACAAAAAGTCGTTTGATTTACTTTATTCTACTTAGATGGATCCCGGTAAGGTGACGTCGTATGGGAACGGAATATTTTCGTGAATTTGTTAGAAATGCACTTTCTGTTCACATTTTCCGATATGTTTTAACTGTGATAAGCTGGAACGGAAACGGACGATTCAGCAAAACGAAGGCACTGGCGTTTGCACATAACATGGGATCCCAATACAGTGTTGTAACCAGTCGATTCCACATCAGTATCGATATCCTGTCAAATTATATAGGTTGATCTCGACCAGTCATGTGATCATCAATCACGATAGGGATGTCAAATAAGTTTAGAAACAATAAATAGTTACGCTTTATCGTTACTTGTCTCCAAAACAAGTAATCTTCATAAAATTAAAAGAACCGGCTAACGCAAGAACGAACGTTACGGATTGGACGAACAGAGTCTACCAAATGGTAACAGCAATAGTTACCGTGGTGGTATAAATCTAATAAAATTGGCAAAAACACGACTATTCTTTCTTCCTAAGATATAACTCGAAACAGGTGTACATTAACAACTTCGTCCTAGCTCAAGATGAACGATCAGTATAACCAACGGAGAATGGCTTACTTGGACATGTAAGTGAAGTTTATTTACCCGAAATTACACGCAAGTCTAAATGTTGGAAATACAGGAACAATAGCCACAAAAGTTACCAACTTGAGCGCCACATTTGCTACATTCCAAGATCGGTCGAAACAATGGCCGTAGAACACAAACTCCAGGTTGCAACCTTCAGCCTCTTTGACAATATTAAACAATGCTCATCACGCATATCGTTAGGTGAATATAATACGGTAGCACTAGTCTGTATACTACCATAATAGACTGGATTAGACCATGTTGAGAGACAAACATTGCGTACGTGAATAAACGAAACTCCAACGCTATACCCTCAGTGTAGAACAAAACTGATCCAGTATTTTCTGATAATTATTATGAAGCTAATTGTAACGTGACAATGTAATGAGAACAAATGAGTTAAACAACAGAAGGGCGTGGTATAATTGGCAGATTCAATAGCATATTGGTAGATGATCACACTTGCGGAAAAATTATAGAAAAGAGTGACAGTACTTCAACCTAAACGTCAGCATATGGTCAATAGACTGATAAGGAGCGCTTCAACAGTAGCTACACCTCATCCATACACGTGCTTCACATAAATCTCAACAATTCCCTAACGGAAAGAATAATTCGAAAACAAAGATCGAGTGATTGAATTGAGCTAAGCGCCAAACAACTAAAGGCTTGCAGCTTTCCACTGCACAGTAGCTAAGTAACTTCCGAGGGCACTGAGATAAATAATCTGGTGTGAGGGCTACGTATCCCGTATCACAAAAACAATGAATCAGATATACACAGAACGACGGAACAAACCATGCAACCGAATATGTGGATGAACACCAACCACATTAGATCGTAGATTTTGCAATTCACGTAAGCTTCCCGGCTCGATCATATCGAAGGGACGCACTAGAATCGAGCTATAATGAGAGCCAGACACAAGTCGAGTGCCTTCATTCGAAGCTAGGAGTCGAAAGGCCAATACGAATGCAACGGGTATGGTCAAGTGTGGATGGTGTTCAATGTGCACCAATCCGAATCTCCAATTTTCAGTCATAATAACTGACAACACCATTGTTGGCAGTAGGTCTATCGTATAACAACCAATTCAACTGAATTTGTTCAGGAGGAAGTCTTTGAACGAATGGATACGGATCAGTTTGACAATCGTTGGATTACTTACCATCGGGGCGAAGTTGTCCATAGCTGCATGCTCTTTCAAGCAATATTCACCCGAAGCCGACAGCTCGTCGAAATCGAGACCGGTACAAAAGTCTGTACCTTCGCCGTAGATCACCCCGCCGTGGACATCCTTGTCGTGTTCAAATTGTTCTGTGATCACGCGACCCAGTAAGTTCGCCGTAAGCCTATCGAGGGAATTAGCCTTTTCAGGTCTGTTCAGACCAATCAGCAGTAAGCGACCGATACGCTGTGTGATTACCGTAGCCAGTTTGAAAGCAGGTTGCTCAACAGTTTGTAGACGGAAACGTGTCGATCTGTTTGCACACCATTATGTCATAACACAGTTAGCATCAAAACGCACGCAAACAAGCAGCCGTTTTAACTGAGCTCTCTTTGGCTGACACCTTGCTTACTTTCTCACTCAACATGTTTAATTTATGTGGAATGGTGTCCAAATGATTCTCGGTGTACAGTTAAGGTGGTACACAAGATGTGACTCCTAAAAGAACCCAGAAGTAATTATGCTGAAACGAATAACCATCCTATAGCGGGTCACAGTATTCCGTTTTTACCCTTTAGCTTATTGGGGACCTGTCATAACGCAAACAAAACATCTAAAATTCGCGTTCGTGCTGATAACCTAATACGAAATAAAGTCCCCATGAACTGGCAATGAAGGCTCAATAAAATACAAGAAACGGGCGAAACGGTCGCCGTGCTTCTAATGATTCACGAGTGTATTTCTAACCTCCACAGTTTCTCCACAATCAACATAATTGTCTGATTCGTACACATGGCACCGACGAATTTGAGAAGACAACGTGTAACAGAATTGTACACAACCTCTTTATGTTGCTAGTGCAACGCTGCTCGGTACATCACATAATGTATCGCTGGATCTTACTCGTAAATAAAGAACCCATAGTCACTTGGAAACTGTATCGCATGGTATACAAAAGAAAACATCTGAAGTGCAGGACGAAGTGATGGCAAAAGATGAAGCTACAACCCTCGGAGCCTTCAATCGTCAAACTGAATTACAAGATGCTCACAAGTCGAGCCATTTCTCGTTGACTGAAATGGGTATTTTGGTTATCCTTTTTAAAAAAAAATCGACTATCTTAAGTTGCCCGACACGTCCGTATAACCTTTTTATAATCCTTGATTTTTGTAGATATGCGCGCGCAACGAATTTGCAATCCTGTCCTTTCGCTTCAAACCTATATGTGAACGTAATCAGCACTACAAAAACGGTTTGCAACGTGAATCATTCCCGGAATTTTTCTCTTCTTGTCAATTCCGGCTGTTGCCGTTGAACGAAGTAATGATCGAGGCCAATAAGCTGTTGTCAATAACACAGCTGCCTGAAAAACCGGTAAGTTCGCCACTGACAATACTCACGGTCTTAAAGGATGTGTTTCGCATAGGTGTTGTACACATGAAACCTGTCAACATAGCAAAGCTTTCAGAATCTACTGCTCAACGTAAGGATACACATAAACTGGATTAAAACAACGTCAGTTCGCTTCTTATCGATAGGCCTGCGTGTTTGGTAAGGTCTCCATTCCAACTGCGTTCACAAAAAAACGCAATGCGAACATAGGGCAATCAGATGGGGAAACATTACGTTTCCTTTTTCCGTCTGTCAATCCGTTTGCAATTTCACTCCATATAATCCCCCCTCAAGGAAATAAAGCCACAGGAAATTTATGAAATAGGAGATAGATAAAAATACCAATGCCACCGGTCCATCGTCACTACTTTCTGGATACCCTGATTATGATAGTTCGTCGAGACATGAAGTAAGCCGACTACTACGGAATATGTGTAGCCTAAAAAGAGGATTTAAGCCCGAAATCATCTCAGTATCACACCGGAAAGTCATAAGATGAAGAATGACATCAAATTCACCGCTGAAGACTGTCACGAAACCAGACAAATACCTATTCATAATATGTACAGTGATGTATATCCTTTGGGGGTTTCGGGGTGTAACAAAAGATCGCAGCGTCTCAGCTAAGTAACGTGAAGCGCTTCGATAAAATCGCCAGTAGATGGGTCGAGAAAGCAAACAATTATCAAGGGGGTTTAACACTCAAGAAGGCAGCTAGACAACTTGACTCTTTACAGGTCAAAACACGTTCAGCTGGAGGCCTTACAGAGGGTATTCCCGATCTCCACAGAAATTCTGGGAACACGTCTTAGTTTGTTGCTCACAAGGATGCTTTGAACGAAGTGAACAACAGTAGGCCCTCGTGGATCAATAAAATGACTATTATGTTTATGGCAAGAACGCGTTAAGCTATTGATAGCCAATGTCGTAGACCTAACATGACTGCGCATAGAAACCTACTGAAAATTTGAACAGTATATCATCATCATCATCATCAACAACAACAACAACAACAACAAGGAGGACCGATGAGATCACAGCTGTCGGGAACGCTTGCTGAAATTGCTATGCAAGTATTCGAATGATTGGGGCGCAGGAGTGCCATCCAACATCGTCGTTGCTATCATTAAGCGTACAAAAATTGACAAGTTCCATGAGGCCATCAATAAGTTAGTACTAGAACTTCAATTCAATAAGGAAGTAGAAACCTATTCAACACCGCTCCTCTTATTGAGACAATCTGACGGAACCATACAAACGACCGAATATCCCAAACTAGCAACCATCGAAATTATAATGCTGTTTAATAGCAACCATTCGATCACACACAGAGTTGTGTACAAAGCTTACTTCATCGAGTAACCGCCCATTGCAGTAGGTCTGAATTACAAAAACGAGAAGAACACATCCATAAGTTATCCACATCAAACGACTACCCGAGACCATTCATAGAAGCGCGCATACGGACGCAAATGAACGCTGATTCCAAGTAAAGAAACGGAATCTCGGAGGCAACGGGGCGCACTATGGAAAAATCTGAAGTCAAGATTGCTCGTACAAGCGAACATACAGCCTTCGAAATAAGCTTTCTAAAATCAAAGATCCAGTTAAAGCACATGAAGAACTGGGCGTAACATACTCTACTCCTTGCTGAAACTGTGACCAACCCTACGCAGGCGCAACTGGTAAACACTTGCTGGCATGTTTACACGAACATCATTTGGCACTGAGACAGACAAACCAGAAACCACACCTTTGGCAACACTGTGCAACCACGGGTCACGAGCTCAAACTAGTGGATGCCAAGGTGATCAGATTAGCAGAAGGGAAGCAGGAGCCACTAATCCTTGAATCGACTCTCTCACAACGCCCTCAACAAACACATCGAACTCGGTACTCGCTATGTCATACTGGCCACATAGATACGGCGAAGACGAACGACAGAGAGACACACGCTGTCCAGCCAGTGACCTAACTGTAATCTTTCCATCACAACTGTTTGACAACGGATCCTAGTGTGGATATGAAACGTCAAAGTAAATGCCCACAACTCGGTGCCCACCCTTTACACCTGAGCGTATACATATATAATATATATAATAATTTATACAGTTCCTCGTTCCAGGAGCCCCTTATGGTTTGGGGGAGCGATTATACTACTGTTGATTGAGTGATGGGCGGTCATTTAAGAGCTGTGAACGACCGAAGATCGTCTTTTAATAGGCATACCGACGGCCACAAGTGTAAAATGTACCTGAATAACAGTTGCCGAAAACTAAGGTCTAGTGCAAAAGGCATTGGTGAAATGCAAACAGAGGAACACTACAGGACAAGACGTGAACCGATAAAAACAATTACCACGAAGAACAAAGCGACCCGCGCAGTAGCTTATCTATTTTGGATTTATTAATGATGAGTAGTTTGGTAGATCCGATAATTCAGAAGACCAGAATGTGAAAAAATTGAGCCTCAGTTGGATTCGAACCAGGACCGAAGGTTATGTGAGAGCCATGCGGCTAGGCACACAGACGCTGTTAAGTAAAACTCACTGTGTGATGACAAAGAGGTGATTGCAGGATTTAACTGAGTTACTCAGATAAGGGGGTGTATATTAATGGCTTGGAAAGGCTCACTGTGAACAGAGAGTGATGCTATGTAAGTTGGTGATTGGGACGAGTACTCAGGAGATGGGCAATGTAGTGGTGCATAAGATAAGAAGCATACTCCAGCAGCGAACAAAGACCCAAGCAATGAGAAGATGTGTGGCCTAGAGAATGGGTGTTACGTAAACCGGGCTGTTCTCTGAAATGATTGTTTAGTTCCCAGTTGCGATTGATGGTTGGGCGTTATTAGCAGAGCTACCAAGAGTGTAATTACTGGTCCTGTCGAGGCTTTCAACAGTTCACCAATCTGCTACCTGCACTTCAATTGATATAACGTCATTGTAGCTGGGTGGGAGGGGCAATTTAACGTGAACATAAGTAGAATAATCTGACCAACGCTGACATGCGTTAGAACAGTACCTTCATTAAACCACTAGGTCCACCACGTTTGATATTATTGACTTCCCTAGTCTAAAATTCGCATGGTTCACTTAAGGTTTATGACCTCTTAGTGCGCTTACGCTTGGCTTCAGGTCACAAGACCAATTATCCAAATATAACTTTTACACGCCAAGACATACGAGTGACATAAACTGCCAACTGCAGGCTAGACAGCAGGTATCAGTCACACTTGGTTTTCTACCCACTCACCCATAAGATAAAAGAACGAAAAACGCTAAACAGATGGACGGACAGAAGAGAGAAAGCCAACGCAAGTGGATCAATCGCGTAATGACGAAGCCGAAATTCGTACGAGGGTTTACAGGTCCAAACAATGATTGCGTCCAACTCTTTAGTCTGCATATTTTCAGATGAAATTCCGCCCAGCAAATTGCTTCACACCAAAAACCAGCGTGCTACTGAATCGTCTTTAGGTACCAGTGATGTACGTGTTCATGTACCAACTACTCGTAAAATGGGCTTTACTCAACAACATAAACAACCAAAAAGCTATGGAAAAAACACCACAAGCGAAAGTCACAAGGGTGCAGGTTTAACGACATCAAACATCGTCTAAAGACGACTGACCAATAAACTCAAGCAAGCATAGAAACAGAAGACCGAAGGGCAACTTTTGCAAGTAGCAATCACCGTGTTTCAAAAGTAAAACAGGAGCTTAAAAAATATACATAGGCTACCACCAAGGGCCCTAAAACAACTGTATAAAAAGATGCGTGAGTTCACTAGGCTCGCGCAAGGAGCGATAAGAAAATAAATCATATTATCACTCATGGAGGTGGGTTTCAGGTAGAGTAAGATAGGGTGAAATGAGAGCGAATAATGACAAAATTGTCGACGGGGTCTGTTGTGACTGCTCAACAGGGCCTGATAGTCAGTGAAATAGTTCTCAAGTCGAAAGGCAGATAGGATTCTCAAGGCTGATCATTTCTTAAAAACGAGTATTTGTGGTTTCTGAGTCGGAATTGCAGGAGGTCCATGGAGGATACGGGCACGGTCCAGAAACGAGGTGACCATCATTGCAACCACTTGATCGAAAAACAAACCGGCCACTTTTGCATACAAAACAGATTTAAACTCGAAATTAACCTGCAAACGGAAAGAAAACTTGAAATGAATTGACTGCAAGGAAGAGAAATTTTGGCTTATCATCAGGTTAATGTACATCAGTAAAACTTCTGTAGTAATCGAAAAATCGTAATTCGGATAGCCCTAGCGTAAAACATGGGCTAGAACTTCTCTCTAACGTGGTAGGGAAAAGAAAATGACTGGGTTACAATAGTGCTTCCCAAAACGAGCTAGGGGACGAGAAAACGGAACGACAATAGAAAAGTCAGCGAAAAGAAAACGACGGAGAGAAGCTCCGAATTTCCGACAATAGCCATCATCTCCGAGTCATTTTCAGCTTTATGTCGATAGACTTGCGTTACCGCAGCAAGTTCATCCATCTTATTGACCCTTGAACTCGGGATTTAGCCTTATGGTGTATCACATCATCATCATCATCATCAT
>JTDE01007283.1:2646-17615 GCA_014338405.1 Paragonimus skrjabini miyazakii | reverse complement strand
GTCGGCGAACTGCCATAGTACTCACGTGATCAGTCCATTTAATATGGGCCAATTGGCGGAGACAACGATGGTCAAACATCAGAAGTTTGTTGATATCTTCTGTGCGAACAGGCCACGTTTCCGAAGCATAAAGCAAAATGGAACACAGGCATTATATACCCTTCCTTTCAGCGACAACCGGACGTCTTTTCGACGCCACAGATGACGCAATTTGGCAAAGGCAGCTCGTGCCTTTGCAATCCTCGCTGATATCTCATCAGCAATATTACAGGCTGACGAGACAGTGCTATCCAAGTATGTGAAACTGTCCACAGTCTCAAACGGATTACCTGTAATGAAGAAAGTAGGAGTTGAAGTGCCCCAGTCTTGAAGCAACATGAAATAGTAGCAACATGAAATAGTATGAAATATGAAATAGTATGAGATATGAATATGAAATAATAAATAGTATGAAATAGTATGTTTCGTCGTCACGATTCTGGCCTTAGCGTTCTGGTGACGCATGTTCAGTGGAAGGAGCCCACATGTCAAATTGGTCATCTGTAGGACTGCTGTCCCCGATATTGTCCACATTACCGAAGTAACGATCAGGTTTCCATCACACTATTTCAAAAAATTGAACACAAAGACATTCCAATAGAACCCGACAGTAATAGTGTCCAGAGGGACGGCCAAAGCTAGCAAGCGTTTTTGGTTCTCATGCATCGGCACCATAAAATCGAGCAGGGGTGCCACAAAATCCGTGGTACAAATCAAAAGTACAAATACTGATATGATATGGCCATAAGTTCCGTTAAAATCGCCGGTCAATAAAGATGTAAAGGACGGCTTCAGAAGGTGAACACGGGTGACGTAGAACCTATTTCAGGTAACATTCGAACAGCTATTCGCTGGAACGTGCGCCAAAATTATGAACATACAATGCTTGTCGGATTTGCGTTGATAGACTAACTAACGTATACAGCCCAACAGCACACAAGAGGTTGTTCATTGCTATCCAATCGAACAAGCATTGCTCCGCTCTGAAACTCACTGCGAGTCCCACTCCAGCTTGATCAAGAGATTCAGCTTCAGCGTCACCAGAGACCCTGGGACAGAAGCGTTCGGATCGACAGTTATTTGGAGGTAAGCTCAAGTGAGTAACCGTACTAGAATCGTAGAGTCACGTCTCCGACATATATCAATACCCAGACTTGAGAGAGTACTTGCTAGAGCAGCTTGTTGACCGACTTGTCGGAGAGTGCGGACATTAAAGGCGCCAATGTTTGCCAGTTGTCTTGGTCTTAGAAAACAATTATCGCTCGAAGGTACATGGAAAGCAGAAGACATGGGAATAAAACAGTAGCGGGAAGTTGTGTTGGATGAATGATGTCACTGTCGGGAAAACGATAACTTCTGACACTTCCCGGTCGTTTATGCGGCGGATGGGGTTTGACTTGCGGGACCCCAACCCGAGTCTCTGGCAGAAAAGTCTGACCTGCAAGACAACAGGATACAGGGTTTTCTTGGCAGACTCTACCCGAAGCCAGACTCAAGAGTCTGACTCACTTGGCAGTGAGGGGTTTGCCTAGCCCGAGGGCGCAGTGAATAAGGCCTAGATGTCTCATTCTGAGCAGTGCTGCGCGTAGTGGATGTACTCGAAGCGAAATCGGGTTTTTGTGACATATCAGGTGTGTTTCGACCGTATTGCATAATGCGCCGGCGGTCACGGCTAACCGTTGGGCGATCGGAGTGCTCTTTATTTGAGGGTACTTTTTCTAACCTCCATCTTCCTGATATGGAAGACAGTAGTTCTGCTGTATGCCCATAGGATCGTGCCTCACTACCTAAGACCTCCCATGCAGTCAGTGGTGCAACATGTAACATTGAGAATGTATCTGCTTTTCGTCTGACTGCTTCCCGTTGGCCTGTCTGACAAGGTTGCACGTGGTAGTACCTATGTCCTAATCAAAATGGTGATAATGATCGATGCAGTGCACAAGCCCGACCACCACCACAAAGTGGAGAACAGCAGAATAGGTCAGGTGTTTGGTGTCTAAGACCAACGTAACTATATTGATGAAAAAATGCCGCAGCTGTGCGAACCTCACGGTCTACCTATTTCGACTGGAACAGCTTTTCCAGATCTGACATTAGCCTCTCTTCACGATCCTTGAAAAAAGAACAGAGACCTGGTCCAGAAGCCTTGTTATGCTTCAATAACTGCAGCCCGCGAGTCACTTCTATTTCCGACTGAGGGCCGTTTGGAACAAAATAACTGACCATTCGGATCTCGCCATCCACATGGCCTGATTGAGGCCAGTTCAACTGTTCTTCAAAATGTTCAGCACATCTGTCAACTCGGCGCGATTCACTGATGACAGTTGAACCTCTTTTTCACATATGATCGCACTCCCACCGACTCCACGGCCAGTACAACCACCGATCAGGGAAGACATTTCTGCTATTCCCAGATAAAAAGGCTCATTCCATCTCTTTCAACTGTTCGAAAAGTGGTGCTCACGCTCTTTGAACAAGCTTCCGGTCAGCTTGTGTTTAAATTATCGACGGTCGTCGTCATATTTAAAAATAGATTAAATTGAGCCACACTTGTCTATAAGACCTACCGATGTGACAGAAATCTAGTTCTGTGGCAATTGCGCAGCTCTTTCGGAACATAACTCTTCACAGCGAGCTTTCTTAAATACTGCCATTTGTTCTCAGTGTGCGTTAGGTTCTCTCATCTGGTTTGAATTGGGCAATTTGTTAATCAATGCCTCCTGAGAAGCGCTCTTTACATTCTCCTCGTTTGATGGCCAGTTAATTTTCTTAATTTTGCCAGTGTATAGCCATTGGGCAAAACGGGCACGCGCAACAACGTGATTCGAGTCTATGTGGTTGTATTACATATACTGAACACGTAAAAACCACAAGGAGTGACAAACACAACATAATATGAGAGGAAAGAAGGATTGCGTATTGTGAAGGAAGAAACAAATGTGGAGTAATGAAGAAGAAAATGTTACAAGGATGAACACACAAACTTACAACACTGACTTCTGTTCCTAGCCATATTAGACAGCATCTTCAATCAAAGATGTTCAATGTCTTTGGATTCCAGTCAGATAGCCGGGAGTAAACTACTGAAATAAGCTTCAGAATGATTGACTTCATACCCCGAAGCCAAACATGCGCTGACCATTGGGCTGCTGCTTCCAGCCTAACCCACTACTTGCACATAAGTCACGATATGACAGACATCAACAGTAATTCCCATTTTCAAAATTCGAAACTGTTCGTTCTCTTATACCTTGTAATTGATGATAATGGATGCCGTCCGTCAGAATCTATGAAGGCGCCTGACGCGTTTAACTGAATTTCCAGTGACTGGGAACATGTTCCCTGATATGTCCTCCCCATGTAGCTCATATTGCAGCCACACGAATATTTGTATAAACTGGGATGTGAGAGACGTAGACAATTTGTTCGTAACCGGGGCGACTAGTGGAGTTCTGGTCTGTTGTACTACACACAATTTTGCAACGTTATAAATCCTGAATACAGCGGCTGTGACGCTTCCTCGTCATTGCTTGACCAGCTGTGTCCTAGAAACGGGAGTTCTAAATACATCGTCCTCTTCGGTGTCGTCGTTAATTCCACTGTTGGGATGATGGCTCTGTTGTACCTTCTAACAAATTGCAGGGGGTACCCGTTGACTTGCAGAGTATCTGCCAGTAAGCTTAACTCTGGCTGCAGGTTATCTTCTGCGCAAATCCAACATGCCCTGTAGATAACTTTGGGAATCGCTATGCGACAGTCCAATAGTCTACATGACTGATATTGACCATCCAATAAAACGGGACGAAGCGTTGCAAATCATTTACAACATCCGCCAAGCTTATTCGAGATCGGAAGTGTGCGACTATGGATAAAGTTTTGCTGCGTACTCACAAGCTCATGTCTAACTGTTTAAACACCCCTAAGCAATCAGTAGTGTCACATACGAATCAAAAAGCATAACTGCTTTTTGGTGTCTGTCTGGTTGAACCTAGAAGGACCGGCATACTAGTGAAAAAAGAAGTAATATCGAGGGAAACGAGTGCGTCGTCTTCTTGCAACTCCAAGCCCTTAAAATCTGTCTCAGAAAATCTGCTGTGCTGTTCACGTCATGACTGTTGTGAGATAAGTACGGACGAAGAATATGAGAGGAATTGATAGTTCGGGGCCATCCTGGATGCAACGAACGGCCTTAATAGAACTTGCTCCTTGTGTACCTTTGGTAGTCCGAATAGTCGTGGCACTTATCTCTCGATAGGTCTAAGGTATTTAACTTGTTCCTCTGTGAGTGTTTTTTTTCTTAATTCATAATTTTGGTAATTCAATCTTTCAAATCTTCCGTAGGTTCTCTTTTAACAGTCTTTTACAAGACCGTCTTCGCGGATGATGGTCCTGACCTTTTCTCCTACCTTGGCGTGGTGGTCAGGCTTGTGTGCTGTTTTGATCCGGACGGCTGTGCTGACTGCGATTTCGGTCCTTGTAGGTTCAACCATGTCAGATTGGTCAAAAGGGAGCAGCCAGACAAAAGGCAGTTGCGCTCGTAGCGAATGATGCCGGTGTGTTGTGTTTTGGTTCGGTCTGATGTTTGTTTTTGCCTGGTCTGGTTTTGTGTGCGTGACTTGTTTACCTTTGCAGCAGTTTCGGTCTTATGTATGTTGACTTTATAGGTGTGTGACTCCCGAGCCTGTGCGTAGCTACTGCGATTTGGCTGGTGGTGGTCGATATTGTTGTATGTGTGTGTGTGCGTGTGTGTCACCCGCTGCCTTGCGGTACAGGCCTTTGAGTTAAGGCCTTTGACTGAGGGTCCTAATCGCTCTCTAGTCTAGATCTCGATATCCTGGCAGTATCCAAAGCCCACATAAATCATATCACAACATGAATCGGATACCACCCCACATCGGCAGTCAGCAAAGGATCAACCGGGTCGCTCTGTCTACTGTTTTCGGCAGGATAGATAGAAAATATGTTGCCGTCACCGTTCCTCTACCCGAATGACCACTCCAGCACGAATTGTAGAGCAGACAATGCTCATTTGAGTCTCAGTAGCACGACGATCAGCCTGAAACAAGCCTGGGGACGCAAGACACTTACCGTTATGATATGGAATGTGCGTGCGCTGCTGAATTGATGCAGCACCACAAGAAGGCCGGAACACCGAACCACACTGATCTCCATGGTACTGAGCTGCTATGGCATGGACGTTGCAGCCGTGAGTGAGTCAAAGTTTGCAGACCCAGGTAATTTGCGGGAAGCAGGTGCTATGATGCGCGACGCCGAATGTAGCACAGACTGGTCAGGATCAAATTGTTCATCCATGTTTCCCAGTCTGTTTATTGTAGGTCTTCTGAACAACGATAGAAATTGGACGTCAAACGATTGGAGACCTGTGAGACGAGGACCGCCTTTCAACGTGCAGTTGCCGCTCGTCTGAAAGCCACTCCAGAGGGTATGTGGTAACGGCTGGAGGAAAAGATCACGACAGCAACTATCGAGACGACCGGTATCGAACGCTAGAAACGTCCGGGCTGGTTCGACGCCAACAACGCGGCCAACTCCAGCTTGGTACGACGTCTACCGCTTTTACAATGGACTCGGATAATGAAGACAAGAGAGCGATACTCCAGAGTATTCGCCGTCAACTAGCCGGACGTATTCGCGAAATTAATGGCAACTGGTTGGGGAAGCAATGTGAGCAAATGCAGGGCTACATCGATCGCTAACAACACAAGTTCTTCGGTTCCCTTAAGGCGACTATCGGTCCATTTGTCCAGCCCATCAAGGCACTGGTTGATGTGGACACCGGCTCTTCGTGCACCTAGCCATAGAGTATCATGAAAATCGGGTGCAAACACTTTGGTAGCCTACTAAACCATCCTGCTACCATTGACTGAGTGACCGTAAACAGCCTGCTGCAAAAGACCCCCAAATCTGCATGTGCCCTGGTCCCGGATTCGCCATAAGTGCAAAGAGCGATTAAACAATCGCGCAATTGAAAAGTCGCAGGCGAGGATGAACTGCCACGTCACATACTGAAGAACGGTGGACCGACGTTGGGACGCGTTTTGCCCCAGCTGGCAGCAGAAAATAATGTAAAAAGACTTCAAGGATGCCCTTACCGTACCTCTGTTTAGAGGTAAGGGTAGCGAACAGTGCCACGACAGCTATTGGGGCATCAGTCTGCTGAGCTGCGTAGGCGAAGTGCTTGCAAGAATCCTCCTGGATCGACTCAAGGAGGACATTTCGAAAGCCAGCGTTCTTGAAGAGCAGTGTGGATTTCGCACAGATCGCAACACGATCGACACGTTGTTTGCTGCACCACAAATCCAGAATAAGTGCCATGAACGCAACCAGTCATTGCATGTCATCGTCGCGAAGTTCACCAAAGCCTTTAATTTCGTGAACCGTCAGGTGCTGTGGACAGTGCTTGATAATTTTGGATGTCTATGTAAGGTCGTCAATTTGATTAGAATTCTGTATTTAGGTATGAGGGCGAAAGTACAATCGTGTGGATCGACTTTTGATGATTTTGACATTGTCACTGGCAGGAAGCAGGGTTATGTCCTAGTCTCAGCCTTATTTAGTTTTTATTTGACCAAGGCGCTAACAGTTGCTCTTCAGAACTCAGCGGAGGACGGCGTAGAGGTTGAGTACCGGATGGATGGAGCCTACTGAATATTCAACGTTTCGGCGCTCCAGCTCGGCTACGTACCTCAACGATGCACATGCTTCTGTTTGCAAACGGCAGCACGCTGCTCGCACACAGTGGAGACGAATGACCAAGGCTTTCGTAACCACGGCATCCAAGTTTGGATTGGATAGCAAAACAGGTAAGACATTTCCTTTCCTTCAGCCTTCTTCAGGTGGATGTGTTGCTCCTGTATCTGCGCCTGAAGTTCCCAATAATGGAGACGTCGCGGAAAGCTTCGCAGACTTCTGCTACTTAGGTAGCAATCTGCCGACGGACTTGTCCGCGGACTGTAAGTTACGAGCTTGCATGACAAAGGCTAATGCTGCCTTCGGACGTCTTGAAATATATGTCTGGAAGAACCACAGCCTGAAGATGACCACCAAGTCCTCTGTTTACCGCTCAATTGTGCTGTGCATACTGCTGTACGGAAATGAAACTTGGACCTTGTATCAGAGAAACGTGCGCTATCTGAGCGGTTTCCATCTGCAATGCCTAAGACGCATCTTGGGTATTCGGTGATCGGATATGGTTCTGAACATTGAGGTACTGCAGCCAGCAGACATAAACAGAATGGAAGTCATGTTGATGCTGAATCAACTTCGTTGACTGTATTCCAAAGCAGATGCTGAACGGGTAGATGAAATCCAGGCGGTCAAAAGTTGAGATACCAGAATGTTATTCAGGTAAGTCTTTCGCGTTGTAATATTGATTTTAGATGTTGGGAAGGGTTACCGTTGAGCCGGACCGTCTGGAGAAGTAGGTGTATATATATATATAATATATATATATACATATATAGCACAGCGTCAACGAACAGACAAAGCGCAGTTAAGTTATATCAGTTATGTCTATTCATTCGTTTGTACCAACCAGTGATCCCTATCGATTGCTAACTCATCCAAAAGCTTGCCCATGATGGACGTCTACCTCTTCTTTTATAGAACTTTGTTGGTGTACTGTATGGTGAATATCTCGTTTGCTTTTTGATCCAAATCTAAATTTCTGTTTTTCTGCATTCTACCAAAAATGCACTAACACATACTCCGATATTGAACTATTTTTAACAGATTTGGGTAAGATGTCTTCCTAAGACTTAAGCTGACAGCAAAGACGAAAGCTACAACCAATGGGTTAAAGACAAAATACTTACAAAGAACTCCACCGTGCACGTATTTGGAACATCAGTCGAACCGGGAAAAAATTTCCATTCGTTGATCAAATATTCAAATATGTTCCCCTGTTGAGCAATGGACTGGAAAAAGAGAATGACAAATTAGAAAAAATGAATACCAAGGAATGAATAGAACCAGTAGGTGTGTTAATCGAAGAAGACAACACCGAATCGACGCACAGAGTATCGTAATTCAATGAGTCATGAAAAATGAACTTCACTTCACCGACTAGATAGTCAGATCAGTGGAATGCTACTGATGTCCAATGCAAGCATCTCTGAAGCTAATGAACCCATTATCCTGTTCGGATAGCAACAATCAAGTTACGACGCTGTAAGTCGCAAGTTGGAAACCATGCACATTCGATTGCAAAAAATGCAATTCCAACAAATTTTACCTCAAACTAAGAAGAATTGTGATATAACATTCAATCTGTTCTGCCTTCCTATTCAGTAAAAGTAACCGGATGCTAATTACTAGTACAAATGTACTCTGGAATGTAAAGAGATCGGAGTCTTAACCGGACAAAATCAACCTCCGGGTCACATAAAGGACCAGCACTGCTCAAATAAAACAAGAATTTGAAAGATGCTTTACAAAACGACACTTCGATCGCATCTGTATGGTTGCTCATGCGAAATTTACATCACTGTCATCAAACACAGCAACACGTCTGCGGTTCGCGTCATGCAATCATGAAGAAAAGAGAAAATCATAGTTAAAAAAAGGGAATTAAAAGATAAAATAATTAATACAAACAGCCAAGTCTTCGGTCAAACGCTCAACATTACGGTGCCTACAATCTGCAAACAAACAACCAAACTATTAGAAATAAGGTGTCATTAGTGAGACATTCACGCCACTGAGCCTGCTCAGCCGCCGTCTCACGTAGTTTTCAGTCACCGACTCTGTAAGCCATAGAGACCCCAGCACACGAGGAGAATCCACCTTATAGTGGTCAGTCTCTAGGTGAACGACTTCACTCGGACTCATAACATCTCATTATGCCTGGATTCATTCAACTACACTGCGTTATTTTCATGCTTCCTATGGTCGAATATGCTGTACTGGTAGTCATGTGCACTATGAACGAGTGCCCCAGTCACGTTTTCAATCCTAACAGATTGTGAATGATTCACGAAACACCAGGTGATAAGGCAAGACAATGAGTAAGACAAAGACAGTAACCGATGACGTGCGTATTGAAGCGAACTCTCGGTATGACAAGACCAGCGGAAAGATTGCTCAATTTATATATCTTGGCACTAAGAGTTATACGAATTGCACAAGATACGTCGCTCTTTTCGGATTTGCAGCTTTAAAATTAAATTCGGTCTAACTGTGAGATTAAACTTCAGTTGCATTCCGTTACTTACAAATTAGACAGCCGATTGGTTGTTACAAACAGGACCGGCCTTCCTGCTTTTCCGCGCTATATGGCGTGTATAGTGACTGCTCAAAAGTAACTGAAGAAATGCGAGTAAAATGGCATTGCGAACGATATGTTGTACACAATTTCTGAAATTGACAGAACTCATCCGTGGTAACCAATGTTTTTGAAACTGGTAGGATGGATTTGACAGTTTTAAGGCCAGAATAACCGATACTTGTTAAACGACTACAGTTGCTTCGGTTACAGTTGTTTGTAGAGTAATTAGGAAATCGCGACGTATTTGTGTATTTGTTCGTCCGGCATAGTGATAGGCTAGGATATGAGGTCATCTATTACAGCTTATGGAGCATGTTTGACATGGAGGGTTGGGATCAAGCTGCCGAAATCAGGTGGAGCCAATCCGTATGTCAACACAGGTCGGTTCAAATTATTTGAGACATCCCTTACCCGCTCAATTGTTTCGGTGATCATATGCTTGAAAATTAAAAGGAAGCGACGCATAGCCATTTTTATAATAGCCGAGCGAATTATGTGAAAATAGTCCAAAGAGTATTCACATACACCTTATGTATCAGCAACGAAACCAGATGACAAAAAATGCGATTACCAATTCTCACGTTTCCAACATGTTTAGTGTCCCCGATCAGGTCATAATGTCTTTCGGTTTGCAGCTATCACTTGTGGCCATGTGTTTCACCATATCCATGCCATGCCCTGGTTTTCCGGTACAAGTGAGTAAAAACTAAATACTACCACAATTCGTCTTTCGATTATGTTGCCCTGAGTCAATTATGAACTACAGCGAAAGTGCTGCCGTTCGGAAAGCGCTCAACATACCTACCATACTAAGGAGCCGAGTGACAGGAAGGCATTGCATTCGACACATGATGTGGTCAATAACTGATTCGGAGTCACTTATTGTGAATATAATATATCCGAATTTTACGAACAGCGAGATGTGATGACAAGCCTGATAGGCGGAAGTAGTAACTCCAATAGTGGTTAACTGGACATAATGCGTACAAAAGATACGAAAGGATAATGAACTCCGGGACCATCTTACTTTGACCAGACCTGGATTTTCCAGTGTGACTGTGGACTGATAAGATTCGTTTAACGGTGGAAAGCCCACTCCGAGACGCACAATGAGCGCACCAGACGGCGTTTTCCGTATGACGACAGACTCATTACACCAAGGCACAAACTCTGCATACTTACTGACATCGGCTGCAATGTTGAACATTTGTTGTTGGGAGTACCTAGAACAGGTTGTATGAAACGAAGAACAAAATGAAGAAATAGGGCAATGCGAGGACATTACAGTGAAGACGCTGAAGTAAGCAAAAGAAAATGACGACAGCGTTTCATGCTGCACAACTAAGGTTAACGTTCATCTCTAAACCAGTTGTAAGCCTTCATCTTAAAGAAGCAGTGCTCAGTGGTGCTACCTCGTTTTCTATCTACACAGTCTCTTGTTCTTGTGGAATAGGTTGCATTGATCGCACAACAACAAGGAGCTGATCGGATAGAATACGTGAACATCATCCAGCTTGGCTGATGGCCAGACAACAACGAAGGATTTCCAGCACAATTTCAGCCCACCTAATTGACACGGGTCACAGTCAATGCCTCATTCAACTCGACCTACCGCGTCACACGCGTTCACACTAGGTGTGTGAAATGTCGTATCCTGGCCGCTGAGGAAGTCATCACAATCCGGCTGTGAAACCCTAATCTGTGCGCGCAGAAGTCTTTTGTTCAAGCACTGAAGTTATCATGGCTTACCGTCGTTAGAAAAACTTATACGGCACCACAGTAATCATTCCTGTATTCTTCAAATGACACTAGGTCCACACTGTATTAGGTTCCACAAAATCCTGACAATAACTAATTTCATTAAAGGGGGTAAACAGGGAACGAGTGGTCAATAAAATCAGTTAGTTCAATGTCACGCTGCAATCAAGTACCCACTTGAACCGTGGGTCTTGACAGGCCAACGGGGTGTGGGGTTGGTCATGGCAGATTCAAAGCCTGAACAAAACGTTTCTGGGCGCACAAGGGTGGGTTGTATAGGCGAATTCCAATAGCTTCAGCTGTGAACAGAATCCTACGCCTCACTGTCCTCGACTGGGTGGCTTTAACTCGGTTGAGCCAAGCTGGGTGGTGTTCCTGGACCCGTTCAAGTAAGCGTCTGGTCGTGCGATCAACACAACTGGTTCCACAGGAACAAGTGAATGAGAATACACAAAACTAGGCTGCAGAAACAGAAACTATTTTTTAGGCGTGGGCACAAAACCGGATTGGACGTGAAGTGGATACGTGGTTTAACAACGTAAAATGTACTAACCGCCCTTGTGAGTTTACGTGTGATAGATTCAGCTGGTGTATCGCTCTTGAAGGGTAATCCGATGTGTACAGTTTTCTTTTTCGCTTGATGCAGCCGGTCCCTTTCACTCTGCTGTTGCATAGCTCTGTCTATGAACCATTCCGAGTAGCCGTTTTGTATGAATATTGTACATATGAAAGTCAATTCTTCAGCAATAGTATCATTAGTGCAAATTCTCACAGCCCTGTCCGTCAAACGGATAATTCGATTTCTTTTCCGGGTGAGTGGTACAAAACTATTGAAATTAATGTACTGACCAATCGACGTACCCTTTCTGTATATCGCGCAGTGAATTCAATCGTCAGCGTGGTGACGCTAACGTACATCCAAAAAGCCTAATTGATCATTCGTTTCGGTCCTCAGCGAGAATTGCAAATTTTGGTGTGCGGCGTTGAATCTAGCCAATATGTCGGTCGGATTTACGTTGTTATTGAGTACGCAAAAAGATGTCGTCCACGTACCTCTTATAAAAACTACATTGGTCTATCGCTGAACTCAGTTATTCGTTATCTAACTTCGCTATAAAAACATCCGCAAACAGTAGTCCCAACGGTGATCCCATTGCGACACCGTCTTTCTGTCGATAAATTTCTTCGCTGAACTTAAATTGCACGTTTTAAGTGCACAAATAGAGTAACTGTTTGGGTACGGTCGGTGGTATCCGCATATCTATGTCAGAACCCTCGATATAATCACATAGATAATCTATAGTCTCCTTTAGCAGGACGTTGGTGAATAAGGATGCGACGTCGAGAGAAAACATCGATTGCCCACTCAAACTAATATCTTTGAATGTATTCACAAGATCAAATGAGTCGCGTAAGCTGTGGGTCGAGAGTTTCCGCCTGACGGGATAACCATTTAGCCAGGGAATGGTATGGAAAGTTGGACATGCCCAAAAATGGTCTGAATGGTACCTCAATTTTGTGAATTTTAGGTAACCCATCCAACCTGGGAATCATGGTTCCGGCAGGACGATTTCTTTCAAATGTTGCTGAACATCGTAAGGATTTCTATATTGCTTTCTCGATCTGAGGGGTCTTATCTTTTTCACCATTCATCATATGGAACTGGACCGGGTCTTTTAATATGGTATACATTTTGTCAATATAATCTGCTTTCTTAAGCAATACGATACCAGCAGCTTTATATGGCTTCGAAATTAAAATGTTCTCTTTTATTCTCAAATTTTTCACCGCTAAAAGATGTTCTCTCGTGAGAAATTGTTTCGAGGCCGAACTGCAGCGTAAGTACTAATAACAAGAATTCACTAGCGTAGATTTCAGTTGCTCGGCATCTAACAACGGTGCAAGATCGAGATCAGACATCCGTCAATATGACGGACGCATTTCACTGACGACTACTGCAACTATTACACTGTGTAGTAGACAAGGTCGGCAAAACCCAAACCCACTAGCCAAATGGTTTGAAAGCTCATACTTCCTTCATTTGTCGTTGTACCTACCCCCAGGATGGCTCTAAAGCAAACTATATTTAATTAATACATTTGAAAGGTTAGCCAACGAGAACAATTAACAAAATGGTCACCGCCAGGAAAATTATTGTGCTCAGCTCAGGCATATTCAACATTTCCCACTGTGGTCGCCACTGACGCCACTATCTACGATGTTAGAGCCGTCGTCCTACGCATATCCTCGGACGATTCCGCCTCGTGTACGCCCACCTAAGCGGAAAAGATTTACGGACAGGTAGAAAAAGAGGCCTTGACGACAATCTTCACAGTGAACAAATTCTACAGACTTCCATGTGGTCAACATTTATCCTCGCCAAAAGACCATAAGCCGATAGTGTCCGTCTCTGGATCACAGAATGGTATTCTCGCCACAATCCTGTAAAAATGTGGTTTCGTTATCCACTACAGCTGCACAAACGATTTAGGTCAAGCTGATAGTCTGTCGTGTCTCATCAGTAACCAAAACCTGGCCGAGGAGAACACTGACATCGCTGCTTTGGCCATTGAGGACGACGTACGTTACCAGCCTCAGACACCACTCGCGGAATTCCGATAACTGCCGTTGATATCCGAAGTGGCCATCCCGGCACTAGCAGGATGAAAGAAACTGCTCGTGAATAAGCATTTTGGCCAGACGGATGACCAAATCGAAAATCTGGTAAGACAATGCTCAAAGTGTCAGCAGATTGCTAAATTATCTCTCACGCAGGGCCCCGTACCTTGGAAACCACCGGAGAGTCCACGGTCGCGCATCTACTCCAATTATGCTCATCCGATCGATGGGGTGTCCTATTTCGTTCTATTTCCAAGTGGCTTGAGATAGTCGTACTTTCTCCAGCGATATTCGCCACTATGATCGCTGCTCTGTTAGTTTTGGTGTCTCGTGTCAAACAACGGAACACTATTCAGGTCTGCACACTTCAAAGGCTGTTGTCGCCGTTTCCCCATCTAGCACATCTGTTCTCGGCCTTATCACCAGCAGTCCAGCTGCCGAGCCGAACGTTTCGCGGACACCCTCAAACAGGGGTTGTTCAAATTTCACGGGAAAAAAACCACAGACGAAGTCTAACAGGATTTCCTGTTCATCTACCACATAACCCCCACCCTGCATCTCCTGATGACCGACCACCAGCCGAAGCTCTCACGGGTCCTAAGCTTCGTACAGTCCATCACGCTTTCATTCCGACGAATAGGTTAGCATATCTGCCCAGTCCGATAACACTTTCATCAATAAAGCAGCAGCTTACGCTCGTGACTATCGACCTGGCCACAACGACTGTAGGAACGTAACCGTGAGCGTTCGCAATGAGAAAATGCTGTCTGACGTCTTTGTCAGTAACATCAGACGGAAAAGTCATCGCAAAAAGTGCCCGCGGCGCCTAAATGCATCAACAACAGACAACCAACGATTGCTTTCGCTGGACATCTTGTTGGACAGGAACGTCATTTCGGATCCAGCCAGTCCCACAATCCCGTCGTCCGATGATGAGATCACCACAGCCTCCTGCCTAGACTTTGGACTGATCACACCAGATGCCCACTTGTAACTGAACTTTTGGACCAAATGTTATAGACGAATTCGATCTCGTACGGAAAGTTTTGGTTTATTTCCCGAGGTTTATTCGAAAATATCCGGTGAATTTGAATTTCGTCCAACCGCGACAAAACGTGTTGAAACTCAATTTTGGCACACGGGTCCTTTATATCTTCTGATTGGTCCACTCCATCTTTAGTGTTCTTTTGTTCATTCACTACACTTGCACAGACTCAGATGGTTAGGCCATGTACTAAGGATGCCAGCTGGTCGTTTGCTGCACCGA
>JTDE01007281.1:10862-24220 GCA_014338405.1 Paragonimus skrjabini miyazakii | reverse complement strand
GTGATACTGCACTCTGATTTTCCTTCCTGCACTTTTCCTGCGGCTTTTAGCATGTCAAAATATATGCTCCGATCCTACTACTGAATAGCAACTGTTTGAGTAGTATGTTACGATCGCTCAACTTCACTGCAGTACAACAGCATCAGAGCAAAAACGACTTGAAGCTTTGATCAGCAGCGAAGAGCTCGGGGATCACAAACCATCCCAACTGCTGCGGAGACTACAATAGCTACTGGACGGAAGGTCCATTGACGAAGCGTTATTCCGTCAGCTGTTTTTACAGAGGCTACCTAACTTCGTCCGTAAAATTCTGGTATCCAGAGGACACAACACTGTATGAACTAGCTGAACAGGCTGATGACATTATGAGTATCTCTGATAATACGCACATTTCAGCCCTAACTCCACATTCGCCAGATACCGTGACACAAATTTTGTTACAACAAATTGAAATGCACAACAATAACGTGGAGAAATTACAACTGTCACAAAGACCAAGGTGTCGCAACCAAGTTCAAAGACATCTGCTACTAGCAATAGGACATGCATGCCATCAACAGCAGAGCAGTCAAATTGATTGCCACCACTGCCAAATACTGCGAGGTCTGGCAGACGTGTGTGATTCACCGACCGGCTACTCTACTACTGACGTCGCATTTTGTCCTCAACCAAATCGCTGACAGCTGTAGCAGCACACTGTTGTGTGGTCAAGGCCATATGTCTGGACCGACTTACTGTGGCATGTGACCAGCATGGTACGCCCACACATCTACCGCTGAGCGACCCTTACACGCATGAACCTGCAGTTACCTCCACCGACTGACAGTCTGCCAACACCACTGTAGTCAATGTCACATGCACACACGCATACGCACACACACGCACGCAAACACAGCAATACACACAGACAACCTCATCTCGGACACTAGCCTATGACACGTGACTCAACCCAGTGTCCTCCCCGGAGCTGATAACACATCGAGACCGCCCACACATGTGAACACAACTCGTCTGGGTTCCTCGCGCGCCGGTGAACAAACTCAGCTACAGTGCATCGTAGACAACACAGTGTTTCCATCCTGTAGATCCTTACGTTGACATCTATAGAATTTCACCCAGCACTCCACTAATACACTCACGGATTGCATCTCTGCATTTTGTCAGAACTCTTGCTGTAAGTGCCCTTGCTATATTTGTCCGGTATTTACATTACAATTTGGTTGCATGTCCTTCTGATATTTTTTAGATGTTTGGTTTTACCGATACTACTTACAACTTATTGTAATTGGCTAGCCAGCATCTAAAAGTGTCTCGGTTGTGAAACGAAGTTTCAAACAGTTCTTGATAACTGATTGAGAAGTCGGAGACATGAGTGATTTCATGTTGAACATTTCTGCACACATCTTCACAGCTTTCGCACTTGCATAGACTGGTTTACTGGCCTCTTTCTAAAAAACGCACTGGAAACGATTTTGCCTCTGGCCAGAGCTAATCAGTAGAGCATATCTTCTCCGAGGTCAAAAATTAAGGTTGATAAAACATGACAAAGCACTTCATATAGTCGCCATCGTTGAAGATGTTAATCAACAACCAGAACACAGACTTTGGAATAGTTGGAGTGCACGGTTCGCGTTGTTTATAAAACAAGGTAATCACTACGCTCGCTTCATACTAAGCCGGAACAAAACGGTTGGATTGCAGATATTTGTCGGTTTACGTGTTCTGGCAATAAATTGACTTCTTCACTATTCAGTTTTTGTATCTGGAAGGCTTCACATAAAGGATACATTCATTTCGCCAAGATCCAAAATTGAGCCTTATATTCAAGTAAAGCCGGGTGAAGTTTGATGTAAACCACGAAGTACACTCTTCAATTTCTGATGTCTCTAAAATTTCGTTTACAACGTGGCGATATAATTCCAAATTTGTAATACGCTATCGTGACTACTGATCCACATGCGGAAGAAATATGTTGACCAGGAAAAGTTCCAATGGGTTAACCGTGACGACATCAACAGTGGGTCTATAAATTGCGTTCATCAATCTGAACTTCACGTTCGTATTGAAAGGTAACAGCAATGGCCCTAACCCACTGGTTACAAGGTTAGGATAGGCATACCATTCTTGAATTAGTCTGCTGATGATGTTGGTTTGTCGTAGAACTTCGTTGGCAACTGAAGACAGGACGCTGATTGTGGTCAAGTATCTTGTCGCAATGTTTCGGTCCGACGGTAAACGAGACAACTAGAAAGTGGTTCCCGCTGTATATGTTGAAATCATTCCACTTATCGAACTCAGCCATCTATTTGGTTATTTTCCTAGCCCGTGTTGTGATGAGTTCATTCTGGGGAGAATGAGCCTCAGCGGCATGCTATCGTTATGCATTTTTTATAACTCATATATCTGCGACATTTATGTGCCTTTAGGTTTAAGTGATGTTCACGTTATCTTTTGGATCAGATTGTCTTCTATGAAAACTTAGATTGGTTGGAAGACCATTTTTCGTCTCATACATGCTGTCATCAACAGAAGCTGGCTAAACCCTGGTACAGCCAGAAAGTAACTCGTGCAGCTTACCTGTGTACTCGGCTTTATCCAACAGGACAGGACCGACACAGCCTCGGGCAATATGTAGGCAAAAAATAAGTTGCCTGTGAACAGGCGTGTTATCTGCGATTCATGTGCTGCTCACTGAACTTATGCGCCAGAGTTTGGCCATCGAAAATTTGCATACTGTATTCGCTATAATAGGACACGTTCCTAACTTAGGCAACTCAGTGTGATGTAGATGGTCATCAGAAATCCGTCAATGTGGTAGACTGGTCAGATGAAAGTGAGTCTCGTCTAAGCTCACATCAGATAAATGGAATCAACAACAGTAGATGATACTGTAATGAGATCACTTTCGACGTCCCCAAAATCCTAAAGAACCTTTTCGTGTCATTAAACGGTCTGCAAAAACTTATGTTATCGACAGTTTCGGTCAACACCTCACGGTCTCAATTGACCGCCTTAAACCTGTTATAATCGACTCACCCTCCGGTTTGACAACACAAGCATCATTCGAGCCTTGCCAGTACCACCGCCCTGGTTCACATTACCTTGTGAATGTAAATTTACCACAAACCACTTGCATCAAAGTTAGTGTGTTGGCGTAGGTATCGCAGTTTTACTCGTAGCTGTATAGGGAATCCGTGTCATCTCTACCATTGTAGGCTACATTCACCAGGATAACAATGTTTTAGCTGCTACCATTGGGTACGCCGCCCAACTAGGCTGACACTTGTTTGAATCCTGAAGGTCAACTGGAATTTCCGTTGACATTCTTCCTCTCTGGCGGCTGCCGTGCGGTTGTGCTGAAGGTTCTCTCACGTCCAGCTCCATAGCGCCCTTAGTCGCTGAGTTGAAGTTCGCTTGTGTACGGTGAGTAAATAAGTAAATAAAGTCTGTTTGCAGATCCACCGTCTTCTCACTGTGACTTCCGATCCGCGTTAATATAAGGCTGGGGAAACCTTGGGTGTACGAACCTCGGAACTAGCATCACGAAAATACCTAGAGGATACGGAGAAGTATACTAACAGAGAACCCATTGGAGTATAATTCATGTATAATTTTTTTCAACCAACACCTCGGTTGCTCATCAGCTTTGACCACCATTATTATTGTTTAACAATGGAGGGCTCATTTAGCCTATATATCTGTGTAAGCGTCTTTATAATCCCCACCACCACTTCACATGCAATTTCGATACACCCTAAACAACAAATTTTAAGTCGTCCACTTTTCGATAAAACCTTTTGTTTTTGTAACAAAACATGCAGAAGGGTTTTAGTTCAATTTGATTTGAGTAGTCTACTTAGTCATGATGCTTTCATACTAATGGGCTTTCTGATCGTAGACTTCAGGCACATTGACAGCCGCATATGAGTCATCATACAGTCGACATTACAGTTACTGATAAGTAGTTTGGCAGATTTGATAATTTAGAAGAGATCCATTTGCGAAAAATGTGGACTTCGACTGCATTCGAACCAGCCACACAAACACCATGCCCAAACACGGCAAGCGCTCTACCAGCTGACCTACGAAGCCACGCCGCGAGCTCGGAAATTTCACATTTCGACCTAGTTAACCACCGAACCAACTGTGTCATATGGAATCGACCAAATGATCCAGCTGATTGACTGCCCAAGCAGGATTTCTCGATCAGTTCACGCTGGAAACTACCAACGCCACCGATGAGCATTGACATTGAGTTACTGATAAGTAGTTTGGCTGCTTGGGCAGTCAATCAGTTGGATCATTTGGTGGATTCCATATGACACATTTGGTTGGGTGGGTAACTAGGTCCAAATGTGAAATTTCTGAGCTTCCGGCGTGAATTCGTAGCTCAGCTGGTAGAGCGCTTGCCGCGTTTGGGCATGGTGTTTCTGTCGCTGGTTCGAATCCCGCCGAAGTCCACATTTTTCGCAAATGGATCTCTTCTAGTTGCCGGACCGCCGTGTAGTGGTCTGGCTGCCTAATCCCTTCCGGATAACATTTGTAGGATCGAGCGAACCGAAGACGCCCGGTTGAGAATAACACAGCGAGTAGACAAAGAGTATATTTCAAGTTGAACATCACCCTCAATTGATCGCAGCTGTCGCATTCCCATAGACTATCCAGTCGGCCCCTTTCGAAAAGAGGCACTAGACTCGAGTTTCGCTCTCTTTAGAGCTCATCAGTAGTGTATATCGTCGCCACTGTTGGGCTACGAAGTCAACACGAGAGTAAGCGGATACAAAGACGAAACGATAACAGAACGGAGCGACCAGCGTGCACGCAGCGCGGTAGTTGTCAGTATCTCTACTCGTTCAAACAAATGTTTAAGTACATACAAAAGTTAGAAACAAAAAGAGTACAAATGGCACTTGTAGCTGTAGCCACCGTCTCGCCCTCTCACGCGGCGCATCACGTGACAAGCCTAAGACTAAGTGACGCTCACTGTCCCAACCTGTGCATGCACACCCACACATTCATCGGCCCGAAAACCTTCCTCCGCATCGGAACACACGCACGCACGCGCACGCGGTCACCACCTGCACACTCAGCCAACCGGAACGCTCCAACTGGATGTGATTTAGTGCGGTTAATACACAGTCGCGCGTGACGCGGTTGGACCCGGATCGGAACAAGGAACAACACAACTGAACAGGACAGGACACGGTCCGGACGAGCGCCACTGAATGAAGCTTGTACACCAATCCCACCAATAAAGATCCAAACTATTTGATTTAACCTTCTCATTGACTATCGTTGAGATATTGTTATTTCATATAGATTGAACATCACCCACAATTGATCGCAGCTGTCGCATTCCCATAGACTATCCAGTCGGCCCCTTTCGAAAAGAGGCACTAGACTCGAGTTTCGCTCTCTTCAGAGCTCATCAGTAGTGCATATCGTCGCCACTGCCGGGACTTGAACCACGGACATTCAGTTCATGAGGCAACCGTGTTTACCACTGCGCCATTGACCTCACAGTATGTCTATGCTGTCATCGGACTCTGCGACGTCGTAAGCACTACCTAACGCGGGTAATGCAAGAGGAACACGACTAGCATCACTGTCCTCGCTGCACAGTCACTCCTGATTGCTCATTGGCGCACAATCACCTTCGATCTCCACCGCTCATTCGACTTGCAGCACCACATCAAACGCTTTGTTAGGCCATACGGGGTTGGTTGCGCACGTTTGTGTAAACCATGGATATCTCCAGACCAACAGCCTTTACCACCAAACAGTTACGTGGATAAAACTACGGCACCAAACCTACACCATCTGCTTCATCTCAACCCAACTGGCATCAATTCGCACGACCTGTCTTAGGATACTCACTGGCTTAGACATTGCGTACTGTCCCTAGGCGTTGTCATTATCCCACTTGTCGGTTTTAAACCCGTGCGTGTTCATCGCATAGGATTTTTCGTACAAACCAGTTTTTAGGTTTCTATGTTAGGTCCCAATCTTTTGTATATCCAATGGAACATGACCTACGTCACTATGGTAGAAAAAGTTGTTCTTTTCAAAACGTTCTACAAAAAATTGCAAAACCTTTTGAAAACCAACAAACCGTTCAAAATATGGCATATGTTTAACTTCTATCCCGGAGGAGTTACATACTTCTTTCAGGCTGCTCGCATCCCGTATGTTTTTCTACATTTCAGAGATTTTGGAACGCCTGAACACACTTGCTGAACCTCAGAAGAACTCTTTAGAAGACCGTTCAACGGAAGTCCTATCCAGCTCCCATCTTCTAGCCTACGACAGACGTTCAATCCTTATTGAACTTGTACACCTTTCACTTTGCACCTTTTAGGGGTTTTACATTTTAGAAGCCTAGCGGCTTAGAAGGAGGTACAATGATGCTATTTGTGTCGAGTCTCTCTCAGTACCCAACTGACACACTTCGACCGCCTCGTTGCAAAATAAACCAACCAACAAATCGACTCGGAAAAATCTCAAATTCTCTCCCCTCTGCGCCCTACATACACGCATTCATTAAGCCTCAGCACGCAACATCACCGAGGTGGCTCGCGACAATCTCCTTCTCATGTGAGGCTCGCTACGCCACGGTCGTCACTCATGCGAACAGAGGCCATCATCGGCAGGCATACAAGTAACGACTCGATGACCTCGGAAGTACGCAACTTCCTCAGCTGCACTGCAACAGCCACCAGTCTGTACACTGACCTCGGCAACAACCTTTACATGGGGGTTGGCAGATATGAAATTCTACATAAACTTTTGTGGACGGATGCCTCGAGACTCATAGATGGCTTCAACCCGAGCAAACTAGGGCCTGAAGATATGATCACAAAATTCAAGAGGATAACAAAAACGACATTTTTCAAGACAGAAGGGCCACGTTTACAACAAATGAAGGACCCACTTGCCACATAAGTAAAACAATCGGAGAAAAATTTTGAAGGGTGTGCAGGATGGAGAAATTTGTAGACCCACTGTGGTAATGCGGGAATTCCTAAAAGGTCTGCGTTAGTTCCTCAAGGTTCAGTGCTAGGTCCTCTGTTATTTCTGATCTATATCAATGACCTTCCGGATAATATTTCCAGCAACGCCCTCCTATATGCTGATGACCTAAACATCTGGAATGCCACTGATCCCAGTGCACTACATATTGATCTTGACGCGATTAAGCGTTGGTCGGACGATTGGAGTCTCCACTAAATGACAGTAAGTGCGCACATATGTCACTTAATGGAGATTCTGGAAACGCCTCCGTGATTCATAGTGCACTCAGCACAACGGATATCATGAAAATTGATCTGAGAAAAGATCTGGGCATCTGGCTGTCGTCTAACTTATCTTTTGCGCATCACCACGAGATGGCGGCAAAAAAAGGGTTTGCCTCTCTTAGGATGATTAAGAGCACTTTCCCCGCATAGACACGAAAGCGTTCCAAACCCTTTACGGGGTTTATATAAGGCCGATTCTCTAGTATGCCAGTCAGGTCGTTTATACCGGCCTGAAGAAAAAAACATCTTAGCCATTGAGCGTGTCCAGCGCGTGGCTACCAAACTAGTCACAGGCCCGAAAAACGTCGCGTACGAGTCTCGACTTGAAATTCTTGACCTATACCCACTTGACTTTCGACGGCTCTGCGGTGATTTAATTTTCACTTACTTCCTCTTTAGAGTGGGCCTCGTTGATCAGTTTTTCACTGTAGCGTATGATGATGGTCGGCTTTTCAAGCTTCGTCCCCAGACCTTTCTTAGGCAACAATTTTTTCCTACAGGGTTGTTAACTTCTGGAACAGCCTCCCTGCCGAGGTTGTCAGTAGCGCTTCTGGCGATCGCTTTAAAGCATTACTTGACTCTCATTTTCCAAAAATCCCTATACGCGAGCAAACTTAGTTTGTTTTGTGATATTTACTGTAATTCCCAAGAGCGGTGCTACACCCTGTTTTCAATGAATGCTTTTCATATCAACAAACGCCAGCTTAACATTGAACAAAAACCGACTGGATCCGGGACCCTTGGGCCTCTGCTTCAAACCCGTGTATCAATCGCTCAGTTGCTGAAAAAAATGGAAGTGAACTATATAGAATAACGATCAAACGTATAAAAATCGCAAAAGACAGTTTAGCCTAACACAGAACATTTTGTTGAATGGTATTTATCAATTGTACATAATATTGAGAGAGTAGAACAATTGCGTAACAGAAAAATACAAAGCATGTTAGTCATGTTCATCACATCCGCCACAGCTTGAATGAGCATGCAGATATCTGTAATTCCGTGGCGGTCTGGACTCCGAACGTTCAGATCTTGTGACTATCGGTTCCTCAAGTGTTTCGTGTGCTCCAGGAGTAGTATGTACATCAGTAATGTCGTTTTCTTCAAAGACAACAGAATAATCTAGAGGGAATTCATTAGAATTGGAAGCAACAGGGACTCAGCTAACAGACTTGACCTCTAGAATTGAACTCAACCTGATCAGCATGTCTTTGATTTCAGGAAAGGTCTTCCAAATCAAGAATAATAACCATGCGATTTCCGTGAGAAGAAATAACTATTCCATTAGCAGGACACAAAACGCTGCCTTTTAAAAATTTAACAGCGACTTTTGCATGGTCAGAACTTGTGCGCAGGGAAAGAAATTTGAAAAGGATCGCGGGACTCTTCCCAATTACCGCATGCGATGCGTTTCTATATTGCATGAGAAAACTATCGATTCCTCGGTCAAGTTCCAGGAATGGGTTTGATGATAAAGAAGCAATGACAGACTGTAGCGAGCGTACAAAATTTTCTGCAAGTCCATTGGACTGTGAATGTCGCGGAGCGACAAACAAACACCGACATCCAAGTCCTTGGATCCATTCCTCCAAAGACATGGCAGTGAAGTGGGTACCATTGTCGGTGACCAAAGCAACAGGTACACCTTCGCGACAAAATAATTGTTTCAAAGTATGTTGTGTAAGGTCTGCCCTCGGTGATTAAGTGAGAAAAACTTCAAGCCATCTAGAGTAAGCATCAATAATTACTAGAGCATAGTATTTCCCCAGAAAAGCACTGCAGTATTCAGCATAAACTCACTGAAATGTTTCAAGCAGGCCATGGAAACCGTCGTGACAGTTTTGTATGAATCCTGTTTGCACACTTGGTACAATTTTTGCCATTGTGTTTAACGTTTGATTCTAATTCTGGTCGCGAACAAGATAAGCGGGCAAGCGATTTCATCTCATCAGTTCCTGAATGTCCGAAGTCCAAGTCCGCAAGGACGTCAGGTGTGTAGCGTTTTGTACAATATTGTGTACTTCATAATTTTCATTGTTCTTCACAGTTTTCATCTTCCTTAAATTCACATGTACACTCGGTGTTTAAGCCAAATGAATCGAACGAATCAATAATACAACATTTCTCTTCGCGTTTCCTGTTGCCTGTGTACTGATTTCCGGAGAGTTGAAGACTGACGGAATCAACCATTTGTTTCAGCATATCTCCGAATTCATCTGTCGTTGGAATTATCTCCGTCGTGACCACACAATTACTTGGGGGAAACGCGACAGATGATATCCATTAGAAACCTTCGTTCACTGTAGTAGAACTCTGAACCAACGCACCTTCACGAACTACTGTGGGTCAGTCGCTTCCATCTTCATTACATTTTGACTTCGTGTCCACACCTAGGCCTTATACAGTATTGAGATCCACTGCAGATGTTGGAGTGGGTGTTTTGATCATCAAAACACAGTAAACCATTCGGAGCAATGGACAAACTTTCATGGCGACAGTAAAAGGCAGGAAATCTACGCCTCTTCTGTTGTGTCCAACCAAGTCTCAAGGCAGGGATAACAGGACCAGGCGTTTACAAGTAACGCACACAAGTGCATTCCTATTTACTGGCAGTGGTCGGACTAGTAAACGGTCAGCGTCGTTAGGGTTTGAGTCCGGTGACGGAATTCTGGATAAGTAACGAACATGGGGAAGTGTTTTTGCATTACGATGAATAAAATGTAATTGTAGGAATAGGAGCAATGCTCCAGCACTACAATATACCAACGATTCGCTGAGACTACACAACCATGTCAACACTTAGTGATCTTTCTCAACTGACAACCAATCAATCAAATCTAGTGAACCTTTTGTTGCGATGTTAATTTGGCTCAAGTAGCTTTGCTGCCGTACACTTAACTGTGTCAGGCGTATGCGTCAAGTAGGTAGCTAGTAATGATCAGGGCATCCAACTGTCACAACTAATCGGACTGAAACACACTGACACTTTTGTTATTTTAGTAACTGGGTGTGGTGTCTCAAGTTGGAAATGAGTGGGAACTTGCCGTTTAGGTACTAAATGACATTTTTGTATATTTCCATGAAATTTTAAAGTGTAGAGTCTGTTAACCTTTTGTTCTCGTGTTATATACTGTTTTTCATACCTATTATGTTCATTGTACATATAAACCACTTGTCTATTGTTCGAATCAATACACACTTCGTCCTCGCGCGCCTCAGCTTCTGTCTGCACGTGGTCGTTGTTACCGGGAGTTGACTGTGGCAACAGCGGATTTTAATACACTAGAGGAACTGGATTCGTTGGAATTTGTTTGCTATTTAACAGGAACTTTCTTCAAGCATGTAACGAACTTAGAGTGGTGGAGTTTATCGTAGACGGTTATTGTAGATTATTTTGGTAACATTGTCGATTGTCTTCTTAGTTTCCACTACATAGTTGGTGAGCCCTCGTTGATTTCTTTTTCTATTCTGCATACTCCCCGAAAAAGTTTTTCTCTCTTTCATTGCCCAATCAGTTCTTTTTTTCGTGAGTCACTTTATTTTCCCTTAACATGACTGATTCTGAACCAGATCCTACTGCTGTGGAAAATGCAGTTTATGTTAAACTTCCCGACTTCGATAGTCGTGATACTAGGCTTTAGTTCGCTCAAGTCGAACCCATTTTTGACTCTAGACGGATACGCTTACAAAAGTTAATGTATAATTTTATAGTTGCCAACCTCCCAGAGCAGGTCGCTACGGAAGTTGTCGACCTCATCTACACTCGATCTAGTGTTAGCCCCTATGACACTTTAAAGGCCGCGATCATTGGACGAACTGCAGCAACCGATGAGCAGAACCTGCGAAAGCTTCTGGCAGGAGTAGAGTTGGGCGACAGAACTCCTTCACAACTCCTGCGCCACATGACACAGCTTCAGAGCAAACATACGGTGAACGAACCAATCCTGCGTGAGTTGTGGCACAAAAATCCTCCGGACGATATCCGAAAAATATTGTCCATACTCGATAAGGACACACCGCTTCAAAAACTCGCAGAGCTGGCTGACTATGTATACAAGAGTTATCAAAGTCGGACGGTATCCCATGTACACTTACCAGAGGTGTCGTCGAGCCATAGCTGGCAAACCGAACTAGACGCGCTGAAGCAGCAATTCTCCGACATGACCGTACAGCTCTGTGCAATCACTAAACAGCTGACAACACAATCGAGAGGCCCGCCAATCCCGAAGCCGTTCACGCAGACGACGAGTTGATCAGAACGTATGTTACTATCATCGTCGATTCGGTTCTAAGGCGATCCGTTGTGCCAAGCCATGCAGTTTTGCTCAGGATAATTCCCATTCGGGAAACGCCGAGGCCGGACAGTAATGGCGACGGCTGTTCATGGCTCCTCAAACTGTCGCCTTTTCTACGTGTTCGACCGTTCAACTGCGCTGAATTTTTTCACTGATGCAGGCGCAGGGGTTAGCATTATTCCACCGAAAGGTGACAAACGCAATCTTCAACCGGTATCGTACACACTACAGACTGCTAATGGTTCGACGATTCCAACATATGGTGAGAAGCTACTCACGCTGGATCTCGACCTTAAGCGTCAGTTTCCCTGGAGATTTACAGTGGCAGATGTACAACACCCGATAATTGGCGTTGATTTCTTATCATCCTTTGGACTCATAGTAGACGTTGGTAGTAGGAAATTGATCGACAGCACGACCACCTTGTGCGTACAAGGTAAGGCCACGTCAATCAATTCGATTGGATTGCGATCGGCCTTTCCAGATAACGGTTTTGCAGCGATCCTTCGACAATTTCCACAACTCATCAATCAGTCTAACCTAACGTCACCACATAAGCACGATGTTTTTCATCACATCGTCACCAAAGGTCCACCTACTTTTGCACGCCCCAGACGTTTGCCACCTCACAAACTCAAAGTGGCGAGAGCAGAATTCGAACACCTCTTACGGCTTGGCGTTATCCAGCCTGTAGCGACTATAATAAATATTTTTGATAGTCGCATTCACTTGTACACTTTTGATGACTGGCTTTTTGCCTACTTTTGTTTCAGTCAAGCTATTCCACTTGTAACATCCGTCCCGGGGCTACAATTACAACTCGCTCCGTGCCCCGCTAGCTTGACGTGCTTTTCTCTGTACTTTATTTTCCAGGGTCGATAGTAATACACAAGGGTCAACGCGCTGAGTTCTTGCTTTTCATTGTCGATTGGTTTTCGATAGTGATTACAGACTGGGTATTAATCTGTTGGACCAATTCAACGAGCCGTAAATAGTCCGTGGGCCTCACTTCTTCACATGGTTCCAAAAAAAAGACATGTGACTGGCGCCCCCTGCGGTGATTATCGTGCCCTTAACAACGTCACTGTTCCAGATCGATACCCCATCCCTCACATCCACGACTTCTCAGTTAGGTTGAACGGGAAAACTATTTTATCCAAGATAGATTTGGTTCGAGCTTACCATCAAATCCCCGTGACCCCGGAGGTTGTCCCGAAGACCGCAATTACTACTCCTTTTGGACTCTATGAATTTGTCCGCATGCCATTTAGCTTACGGAACGCCGCACAAACTTTCCAAAGGTTTATGGACCAAGTGCTTCGTGATCTCGACTTCGTGTACGTTTATATTGACTATCTCTTAGTCGCAAGCGAAGATACTCGACAGCACGAGTCACACCTTCGAAAGCTTTTCGAATGTTTTGCTGAATACGGTGTGACACTAAACCACATGAAATGCATCTTCGGAGTTACTTCCATCGATTTTGTTGGACATCGAATTGAAAGTGACGGTATCCGACCTTTACCAGGGAAAATCAGTGCTGTTGAAGACTACCCACAGCCACAGTCCCTGAAAAGTCTTCGACGCTTCCTAGGCATCGTGAATTATTACTGTCGCTTTATTCCACGGTGTTCGGAACTGTTAAAACCCCTCACGGACATTTTAAAAGCTAATCCCAAGCAGTTCGTTTTATCTCCTGAGGCTAATACCGCGTTCGTTGCAGCCAAAGAAGCTTTGCCCCAAGCCGCCACGTTAACGCATTTGAGAG